>JAUZSW010804334.1:0-11339 GCA_034780735.1 Hyalogyrina grasslei
CCAATGGGCTAATACGCCTTTCATATCCTGAGTCCAAAGATGATAAAGAATATGTGGATGGTTATTACAATAAAAATCACGAATTAGTTCTTAAAAAAAACCTAGAAGATTTTCATTGGGATCAGAACAATGATTTCTCAGAAGGTATGGCCGTAACTTGCCCAGCCCTTTCCGCAGAGCAACACCAAAATCTTAATAATGGCAATAATTGGGAAGAATATTTATCGGATTTAAACATAAACATTAGTGAGGCCACCATTAGCTCAACCGAAAACCCTTATGGCTACATGAACACAACAGGTAAGCTTGTTATTCCTAACATATTTATTTACGCACAGGATTTTTCGGAAGGTTTAGCTTTAGTATGTAAATACAATGATAAGCAAGTAGGTTTTATTAATAAACAAGGTGAATTTGTGATTGAACCACAATTCCAGTTTGCACAATCATTCTCCGAAGGTTTAGCTGCCGTACAGAATAATGACAATAAATGGGGGTATATTAATAAAGAAGGAATAAAGGTAATCTTATCGCAGTACGAAAAAGTTGGTGAATTCCATGAAGGTCTAGCCGCAGTTCGAAAAGACAAGAAATGGGGATTTATTGATACGAAAGGAACTGTCGTTATCCAACCTTCATTCAGCATTGTCGGAGAATTCTCTGAAGGAATGGCTGCTGCTGGAAAAGAAATTACTGGTGAATACTGTTATCCTGCTAATATCTATGGCTTTATTAACAAATCGGGTAAGCTTATTATTGACTATCAATATAAAGAATCGTATTCTGCCTTAAAATTTAAGAATGGCCTTTGTTTGGTTACTGTTAGCGAAGAAGATTCTACAACAAATAACACTATCAAGAAAACAGGATATATCAACTCATCAGGTGAATGGGTTTACTACGGACCAAAAGTATCCGATTGGCTCATTTGTAATATTTATATTCAATAAAACAAATACGAAACAAAATACACAAAAGTATTTCGAGGTTAGAACTATATTTATAATAACTTTTATGGGTCAATACCGAACATTTAAGTACTAGAAATATTATATTATTTCTAGTAACCGGTTTTCTAGTTCCCTGTAGGAAGGCAGATAATAAAGCGCTGTATACAAAATACAATAGCAGCTATGTTAACATTAGTAAATCTTATGGACACACCTTTAGGGCAGGACGAAAGCCAGAAAGAAAGACTCCAAAAATGGCTCCCCAATACGGAAATATTCTGGGGTAGGTAAAATATTAATATAAATGGATATTATACAACAAATGGGATGGTTAGAATCGTGGATTAAAGCTCGATTAACTTTGCCTACAACTTACCGATTTGATGAGGTGCTTAATCATGTATCTAAGGGGAAATCATTTCAAGATAATGAGATGTTTAAGGATATAGATATAAGCGTGGAAGAAAAAATTGTGGTTCTTCTTTCCGTTTCACCTCTTTTAATTCCTGTTTTTATGAATTCATTCGTAGAAAATGGGAAAGGATTTAATGTACTACCTGGATTTAGAGATAAATCGGACTCAAGCCTACTGCCTACATTCGAAACGGCAGTTTATTTGCTAGCTGGCTCCAACATAAACGAGCGAAAAAAATACCTTAGCTTGTTTAGTTCTAAATCAACATTGTATAGAAGATCACTCATTGAAGAACCAGATACAATGCACGGCTCTTCATTTACTAATTCACTTCTTAATCCGGGCACAACAGTATTGAATTTACTATTTATGGATAATGTAGAGGATCCTGAATTCTCGCATAATTTTCCAGCCACTTTATTAAACTCCGATTATGAGTGGTCCGATTTAATCCTTGATTCTGATACAAAAACTAACCTTGAAGAAATAAAAGAATGGTTGGAATATGCTGATATAATTAAAAATAGCAAAGAATTACTAAAAAAATATAAACCAGGATACAAATGTCTATTTTACGGACCTCCGGGAACTGGAAAAACTTTAGCAGCCTCTCTAATCGGAAAGCTTACTAACCATAAGGTTTATAGAATTGATCTTTCAGCAATAGTTTCAAAATACATTGGCGAAACCGAGAAAAACTTAGCCAAAGTATTCGACCGTGCGGATAATGGAAAATGGATTTTGTTTTTTGATGAGGCCGATGCGCTCTTTGGGAAAAGGGGGCAAACTCAAAATGCTCACGACAGATATGCTAATCAGGAGGTATCCTATCTTTTACAACGCTTTGAGACATATTCAGGTGTAGCAATACTAGCGTCAAATTATAAAGAAAACATCGATAAAGCATTTTATCGCAGATTTCACAATATTATAAATTTCAAAATGCCAGAAGCAGATGTTAGATTACTACTTTGGGAAAGCCATCTGCCCAAAGGTTTCAGCTTCTGTGAAGATGTTGATTTGTCAGAGGTGTCTAATAAAATTAAATTAAATGGGTCAGGTATTTATAATGTTATGCGACGTTCAATAATGAAAACCGTTTTAAGAAAAGATAAAGCTATTAATGGTTTAGATATGTACGAATCGGTGAGAGTAGAAATGGCAAAAGAAAATAAAACTATGTAGCAAATTACACAAAGAGAAGATATTCTAGCGCCAAGTCTGGAACGAGGTTTGTATCGATTTTGCATGTAAAAAGCTCGGCATTGAAGACAAAGCAACAGGCGAAGAATAACCTGACAAAAGAACAAAATAAAAGCAATAAGGTTTACTATAAACGAATCTCGACAAAAGTTACTGTATCCAACTACCCATTTGATTCAGTTTAAAAATACAAATATCGAAATTGTTAATTGTTTCCATCTCGCCCGTCATAAGGTAGGCATCTTCATGTTGTATAAAATGAATCGATTTGCCATTGTTTCTACCAGTGGAAACTCCAGTACTGCCATAGGTAACACTATTTATATTAGTGCCATCAAAACTTGTTTCTAAGAATAAAATATCGGCAGTTCCAGTTCCAGTTTCTATATTCCCGCAAAAAACATAGTTTCCACTATTATTTACAGTAAAAGATTCGCAGGCAATATTGCTCGACACATCATCAACTTGCACAACGTAATTACTAAGTTCAACTCCTGCCATACTAGTAGTAAGCACATTTATAGCCTGTGGTGCCCCATTGCCTCTATGGTTGCCAGATACTATTAACGAATTGTTTAAAATAATAAGATCAGAGCAGGTTTCAGAAATACCTACTTCGCCATAAATTCTATCCCAAACAACTGAGTTATTATTTATTTGTAAAATACGAATATCTGTAGGTGGTGTAAAGTCCTCTGTTAATTCACTTTCATAAACCGTAGCAGCCATATAAATAATTTGCTCTGTAGAATATTTAACTAATATTTGACCAGCAATCTGTTGGTTTAATTGTATATTGAAGTTCTCCTCCAACAGAGAATCAACCGTTAAATCATGAATAAGCAAATAGGCCAAAACCCTTTTAGTTCCAGATTCAATTCTTGTTATTTGCGATAGTAAACGTAAAGAACCATCATTTTGGTAAATAATCTGAATACTTTTAATGTCTGAGGCCAAAACCTTTGTAGAAATGGAGTCAGTTAACACTCCATCGTTAGAAAAACCTAAAAGAGAAATCCATGTCGAATCTTCATTAAATTCTTGTCCGCATGCTACATAAACTTTATTTAGCGATTGCATATTATAAATATCGAAAGCTTTAGAATTTTTGTTGGCAAATAGGGTTGTATCCCATTCAAGCATTCCGTTTGCCGAGACTTTTGACATATATGCCCAAGTTTGGCCTACATCGTTTTGCGAATAGCCAGCAATGAGTAATCCATTATTAGAATCTTCAACTACTGAGTTGGCAAAATCGTTATAGAAACTTCCATAAAGCTTGAAAAAATAATTGCTGCCAACAGGCTCTCCAAGCTCAGTATCGTCACATGAAAAACAAAGCAATAATAATGCAACTAATACTAAATACGTAATTCTATTCATTGGGTTAGTGTGTTTACAAGTCCTATTTTTATACCTATATTAAAAAGCTACGAATAAATATCTCCCTACTTTCTTTTTGAGGCACAATATAAATATATCTGTCTAATTTTTTTCTTATTTGTGTAAATATTATCTCCATTCCGTTAATAAGGGAAACTTCATCCAAGGTAATTTAATCATAGAAACCGACCATGGCATTTTATCAATTAGCACATCGATTGATTTTTGCTCAACTTTTAATCGCCAATTAGCCTCCTCGAATGAAAGTTTACCATTGCGCATCAAAAAAGA
This sequence comes from Hyalogyrina grasslei, assembly GCA_034780735.1. Classification (NCBI taxonomy): domain Eukaryota; kingdom Metazoa; phylum Mollusca; class Gastropoda; family Hyalogyrinidae; genus Hyalogyrina; species Hyalogyrina grasslei. Next base: position 4,243 of record JAUZSW010804334.1, read on the forward strand.
TGCTCTTAAATTATCTATTGTGGTACTTTTTAATACTGGCCAGTTTTTTATTATTGCGTTTAATAAGCCATCGCACATATCCTTTTCCTCGTTAGATAAGTTGCTGAGTTTTTGTATAGGTTCATCGGGGCTAACACCCACTAATACTTTATTTAATAAAAGTTCAGGCTCTTCTGGTTTGTCGTTTTTATTTACAATATATTGTAATAATTGCATTGCTTTAATTTGCTCATTTATCCCAATAAATTTTTTATTTTCTACTAAATTTAATCTAGTAAACAAGGTTGTTATATAAGGGTTTAGAATTATAAGACACGCATTAACAATGTAAGAAGCCTGTCCTTCTTTAAACAATCTGAATAATTCTGGTTCTTCTTGTTTCTTTTCTATCTTCTCAAGTATTTCAGAAGTATTTAAACCATATTTTTGCTTGTAAGCCACAAGCAGTTGTTCAATACTAGCAACATACTTTGGTCGCAATTTTTCCTTAATTATGCCAAGGTTTTTTACTGATAAAGAAATCAGGTAGGCCGCAAAATTGCTATCTTTAGTATCAATTAGATTTTCTATTATTTCAATTAAAGCCTCATCTTGTTTTGGCAAAAGCAAGGCGTCATACAAGTACGGTAAATACTCTTGGAGTTTTAACAATATTTCAATAAACTCTGCATCAGGTTCACTTCTGCCAGAAATTGGTTCAAGAGTATCTTCACTTGCATCTCTCTCAAGTAAATTATTTAATTGAGAATAATCGGCAGCATCAAGAAAGCTCTTTATGTAGTAAAGTGAGGGAGTTGAAAACTTAATTCTATTCTGATTAATCAGCACTTCTATATCTTTGTGATTTTCTTGAAAGTAAAGCTTAAGCGCCAATCTAATCTTTTGAATACCTATATAACTGAACTCCTGCGTTGGAATAAACCCATTTTTAATAATCTCTAGAAAAATAGCTTTACATAATGGCTCTACTTGCGAATAAGCTAGAGAAATTACTTCCAATACATTTTGCGATAGATCTGTGTTTAATCGCCAAATATGCAAAGGACTTATCCTTTCCTGCAATTTTTTTATTGCAGCTTCGAAATACCTGACATGCTCTTGTTTAAGCCACAAAATAATTTTCTCAAAACTATCTGCTGGCTCCGTAAATACGCCTTTTAATGCCAATAATCCGTAATTCGATACTAATTCAAAATATTTTATACCTTGTTGCACATCGAGCTTAAATATTCTTCCTCCATCCTGAAACTCTGTTTCTGTCAGGCATAAGCTTTCTGAAAACTCTTTAGCAATAGTGGGGTTAGTTATTTTTTTAATCTCTTTTCCCAAAAGAATCGACAATTCTTTTTGCGGAGCTATACCAAAAACAATTGTTAGTTTCGTTAATAGCTTCTCGAACCACTTAATGCTATCATCTGGAAGAATATATGATTTAATTGTGTCGATTATTATTCCTCTCGAGATATCGGATAGTTTGGTTGTGCTTCCAGCTTTCACAAAACGCAAAAGCACTTCTATTACACGTTCCGACAAGGTCTTAACAAATAATAAATATTTTTCATTATGAGTTTTAAGATAAGTATTAAAGTATGTATTTGCAAGAGGTAATATCGCTTCATCTTTTTTCGAGTAAATTTGCACATTATACTCTGAATGGATTTGAGCAATGTACTTAGCTTCTATTCTATTAATGAAAGTTGATTCATCTTGAGTAGTTTCCTTAATATGATATGTAATTCCAATAAAAGATGAAAGTATATGTATATTACTAACCCCAATATCTCTGTTTATAAATTCGATAAATTCATCTGCAAGCCCTGAGGTTGAAACTATATTTTTTGTTTGCAAGTTGAGTTTATGCCCAAGCAGTAAAATAAAATGACCTATGTGGTTTTGGTTTATTTTGCGACTTAGTTTAAACTTTACTACCAGTTTATTTAAAAATCTTGTATAGTTTTTTAATGAAGCAGCTAAGGAATTAGGGAAGAAAGATCCGATTAACAAATCTCTTCTACTTTTTGTATAAAGCAATAAAAGTCGTTGTCTTGAAGGTTTATTATTAAAAAGGCTACTTAATTTATAAAGATGTTCTTTATTTCGCCGAGCTAAAAAATCAATCCAGTATTCAATCGAATAACTCATACCTAATTCTTGAAGGTTCCAAGGGGCAATTCCTGTATTAAGAAAACTATATAGGTAATCGAATACCAACTCATCGATCGATGTTTCTTCAACATCAGAAGGTATATTTCCAGCTTCAATTTTTTTGCGAAGATTTAAAAAGTAATTTTCTATCTCAATCTCTAAAATCTCAGCGAAATTATTTTCTACTTGATTTATTGTGAGGGTTCCGAGGTCAATTTTAATATTTTTCACCTTCAGTATCCTTTCTTCAACTATCTTTTGAAGCTTTTTGTCAAGTTTTTCTTTTATTTGATTATTGAATACGGATATAATTTTATTTTGGAGAGAAACTGCGCTGGTTTGGTCGTAATAATTCACTTCAAATATTACCTTTTGAATTTTGTTTACGTCAATATCCATTTACATCTCTATTTTTTGATTAATGCCAGCGTTTACTCCTCTGCTGTACTATCTAGCATTTTCAAGTATAAAAATTCAGTAAGATCAGAAACCACATTTATTTTTTCAGAATCAACTTCAGTATCTGATGCGATAATATCTTGCCATGAACTAAAAAGCATATTAAATTTATCCATTTCATCAGGCTCCAACCAATTTACATTCGCAAAAATATTTGCTGGCTTATGTTCAAGAATAGCATCGTTGGCTATTGCTCTAAATTCATGACTTTGGAAACGAGCCGACCAATTGGGAAAAAGTAAGCTGATCTGAAAAGAATAAAATTCTTCTGGTATATCTACCTTACCCTCGCCATATTGTATGTAGAAGCCTATCTTACCACTAAAATCTGACTTTCCTGATAGGTAATCGAATAAAAGCTCTTTTTCCTTATGCGTTTCCTCGACAGAAACTTTTGGTTCAATACTGCTAAACTTTAAATCGAGTTCTTCAATTTCAAAAATAATATTCATGTCTCGATTTTCATCCGACTCTACAAAGAAAGTTTTACTTTCATTAAAATATTCTTCAATTTTATTTATAATTTCTTCTCTGCCCTTTAAGCTATATTGTTTATTGCTTTTTAAAATATGCCTCCCAGTTTCGTCATTAATATAAATTCCGTATTGCTCCATCTCAGGGTCTGGCCTCAATAATATATGTTCAACTAGCCTTACCCCTTCTGAATTAATATTTAACTGCTTAACTTTATCTATAAGAACTTTCACAGCCAGAAGCACCTCTTCTTTTGTTTTAAATTCTCCAAAAGAAATCCATTTGTCCTGCTCTACAAAATTATAAGCCAGTATATATTGCTTTTTCAACTTAGAAACTTTGCCGATTTTATAATTTAAAAGATTAATACCATTTGTAAGAAAGCTCTTGTGAATAATTTTTGTCTTATAAGGCAATAGCCATGTTGTGATATCCTTAGCTTGTTCTTCAGAATACTTAAGCTCTTCAATATCTTTATCGTCTATAAAGTCAAACTTTTTGTCTATACTAAAACTGTCAAGTTTAAGCTTAGCAATATCACCATTTTTTAGCCAATTACTCTTAAACTGTGCATAAGCTTTATCGCCAATCAACTTAATTTTGTTCTTCTTGAGTTCTGCATAGAACAATGAATTATCGACTATTTTTATTTTGCCATCAGTCTCTTCATTTACTCCAAATCCAAGAAAAATAGAAAGTCTTTTTTCAAGTCCTGAAAGTGAATTTTGAATATTATTTTTGTAATCTAGACCAGCTGATCGAGAATAATTCAAGGATCCTAAATCTTGTAATAATGCAGTTTTACAACGAATTAAAAACTCATCGAATTCCTTATCGGTAAAATAAAAATTGAACTGCTGAAGTGCATACTGCGATAGAGATTCGACATGAACCGCTAAGAGGTAGTCTAGAAAACGATTTCTTCTGTCGGTGTAATTATCAAAAAGCTTATTTAACATCAACAAACCTTCATGGTAATTCTTTGGCACAGATTGAAGGTAGAGATAAACATCCGACATCCACCATTTCTTGTTAATAAATAGTTCCTGTGCTCCAGGAACGTTATCTAAGGTCTGAGAAAAATAAGTTTGTTCTTGTTTCTTTTGTATCGATAGTAAATCTTTAAAATGTTCGAGTTGTGCTAAATAATTTGCCATAAACTGCTCAAAAATAAGCAAATAACCTTTTAACTGTTTTGCTTGAGCAATACGCTTTGTATCTGGCTTTCCTGGAATCCCTTCCGGCCCCACACCGTATACCGCAGGGAAATGATTTTGAATAGAATAATATTCGCTAAAATTTATTTGTCCCTTATCGGTTGGAATCTCAATAGACGATTCACTAATTCTAAAGGCTTTTTTATTTTCGGATACTAACTCATTTAAAAAGAGCTTAAAATTTTTCTGGTTTATACCTGAGTACTCTAAACTACCTTTATAAAATTTAATATTATTTGTGATGGTGCTACTTCCAGAAAAAAGGTCGGACGCAATAATTCTAGGTATTTTACCGTCAGGAATAACTATTTGAGAGTTATACATGTTACCATCTGCCTCTATCGATAACTGTTTAACACTCACAACTCCTTCTATTTGCATAATGCTTCTTACAATATCTGATACAACAACTGAGGTTTGTTGTGGTATCAAATCATCAGAAAGTATAAACCCATGCTGCAACTTAGGTCCATTATATATTTTGTCAAAAGAAATTCCTTTAGCTCTCAGCTCATTTAAAGAATAAAACTTTACTTCAGGTGCAAGTATTTGCTCTATTTCAAAATAAACTTTAGCAAGTATTTTCTCTAAATCATGAATTCCATCTGTTTCAATATCAGCATGAACCATTATGGGTAATTCTTCTAATATTTTAATCTCATAAATATCTTCAGAAATATTCCGGTACTTACTAAAAAGGGATTTTACCTTATCAACAATATTTGCTGTATTAGCTCCTCGCTTAAAGCCATAATCAGAAATGTCAACTAAAATACGATACAAGCCATTAAAACCTGATTCAAATTGCCGAACTGGTTCAAACCATATGTTTTTTATTTCTGGAATTGAATCAATAAATATCTTACGGTAGTCTTCAATGGAAATAGGACTATTAGCTAAAGTTTCTTCGGGACGAAAGAATGGGAGTTGCCCATCTTCATTTGAAAATATATGTTCTTCAATATCAGTGCTTGTTCGATATGCCAAATCAGTAATAGCATAACACAACTGCTCCAGTATAGTAACTCCTGGGTCGTGCAAATTATAATCGGTCCAAAAAGAACCTGTAAGCTCTTGAATTCTCCGAATACCTTCAATACGAAGAAATTTAAAATCCAAGGCTTTTGGAATTTCTATGCTTTTATCAATATATTTAGGTTGATTCATTTTGCGAAATAATTATTATTTGAAGCTGATAGTTTGTTTCGATGGTGTCCTCGAATTAATAATAGTAGAATAGATACTACTCAGACTTCTTTTCTTCAATAAAACACTCATCCATAAAAGTGTCGTGCCATAAATTTTGTACGTGGTATCGTATATAAATATTTTCACCATAGTTAGCTCTAGTTCGAACTTCCAAGTTATAATCGTATATTGAACCAGTCCATTTAAGTTCAATTCTGTTATTTCTTACACCAAAATGAGCTTGCACTTTTTTAATCTTATTCCTCGATTTTCCAAATGCGCTTATTGCTATTGCGTGTAGCAAAGCGTATTTACCAGTTTTCTTCTTACCAACCCCTGCCACAAACTCAAACATATTACAGCCATTTAATCCTTCAATAGCTTTATGCCAGCTCCCATCGGCCGGCACATGACCTTGAAATGCAGTACCTACTCGTCCTTTTTGAGCAATAATTCCATTTACATCTAACTCCGCTTCTGGCTCTTCTGTTTTTACTCCCATACGCCCTTGTTCATTTAAGGACATAACCGTATCGCCCATGCGATTACTAATACACAGGTTCGAATCGACATTATTCACTTCCACACGCCACTCTGGACTTTTATCTTCAATACTTTTATAAAAGCTAATTAATTTCTTCGATTCACCAATAGGCGACAACATTAATCCATCGTCAACGGTTTTGGACATTCCATCATCAACTTTATTAATAAGGGAGTCAATTAAGTCATGGAAATTCCCTTCAGTTGGCAATTGCCCTCTGCGGAAATAACTTTTTAGTGTTTTTCTATTTTGTAAAGACATATTTCGAAGTTTGCTTTTGAATAATTTACTACGAATTAATTATGAAATCGCTACCAAGTTCAAGATAATCAATGCCGGCCTGCATCGATTGTTTTTCTTTCTTATCAATTAAAACTGTAATTTGATGGTGGTCGCTAGGTACCAAAACCGACAAAGGCTTTGTTGCTTTAAGCCCATCCTTTTCATTACCCTCTGTAGCTGTGTCTAAAAGAATATAATTACCTGTAATATCTCTAGCTGCCTGCACAATAGAAAAGCTTGTAACAAATTGAATAAATGGTAATGTGCGAACGTAAGTAATCACATCGGAGCAATACACAACCTTCCCAACTAAAGTCCCATGAGATTCTCCTCCCATATTCCCACTTAAATGCTTATTTATATGCTCGTTAAGTTGTTGTATATAATAGCCATGATTATGAACTTCAGTAAATTTTACCGAGCAAATTATCCGAATTCTCTCGTAGCTTGGATTTCTAACTTCAATATTCACAAAAGGCGAGGTGTAATTTTTTATAAATGATTTTATTTCATATAGCAATTCACTACTTGTTCTAGGTTCTTTTGAATTAATAACACTTTCAGAGAAAGGACTAACTACTAAAAGTACGTTTCCAGGTGAGTTTAAATTTGTACTTGTCATATTTGGCAAACATGTAGCTCTTTCAATTTGGTTGAACTTATCAAGAATGAGTCGTTCAAAATCCCAGCGTGTCACTGCCCTGTCTCGGTGTCTTAAACGTTCACTAACGCGAGTTTGAAACACTTTTTCGTTTTCATATGATTGCACATTGAAAGATTGAAGTGGT
>JAUZSW010805445.1:0-11323 GCA_034780735.1 Hyalogyrina grasslei
TTCATGGTCTTCCTTGCTGCTGAGGGCTTCTCAGCTGATCAGGGCCAGACCAGTTACACCCTTATCCTGACACTCCCACCGGACGCTGGTGACCCGTCACGGCGACCAGTTCGACGTCAGGAACAGCGGCCCTTCGCATTGTGTAACTCGAGCAACGGGACGATAGTGACGCGGCGTCGGATTGAAGGGGTCGGGGCGCTGGGCGCGGGGGTGACGGTTGCTGGCGGTACCCAAGGGTTCGTAGACGGTAGCTTCGAAGCCCCCACGGGAAGGCTCTGTGGTACGCGTAACGCGATGGCGTTTGCGGATGGGCGTCTGTGGATTGTTGACAAGAAGAACGAAGCAGTCCGCTACCTAGCCGTCAACGACTGAGCGAACTGCAGCTTACTTCCGGCTAAAGGGCTACGGCCCAGATGCCGATGGGGTTCTGTGGTGATCGGCGCTGTATGGGTGAACATGCTGCTTCTACTCATGGTGGTGGCGTTGCTGCTGGTTCGACTGGTTCAAGCTATTGGGCGGAGGGCCTCCTTGTGGCTAGGTGTGGTGTTTGTCGTAGTTGTCGGGATTGGATTCGGGTGGAATCAGGTTGGTCAATATCGGCTGGCTCAGACTGAGGCCAGGGTGAATTCCGTGGTAGATGGTGTTGACTCGGTGATCGATATGGGGGTGCCGGTGCGGGAGTCGGCGCCTAGTAAGAAGTGTCAAGAAAGGTTTGCTGCGGCAGGGGATGATACGTACTGTGAGCGGGCTGGTGATCCGGCTTGGGCGACCGCGGTCTATGCGATAGAGGGTCGGGGGCCGGTTGAGGTTATTGACGTGGTTTATGAGCGTTTGATAGCGGCGGGGTATCGGCTGACGTGGGGCCCGTACTGCGACTTTCTGACTGGTGGGGTTGGTGCGGTGTTTCGGACTCCGGAGGGGTATGGGGTTCTGGTTGAGCGTAGCGATACGATGGATGCGGGGTCGTATGATCCGGATCGGCCGTGGCATCTGAGGGTGACGGCGACGGTGGATTACGGTTCGGGGCAGCCGTTGCCGCCGGACGGCTACCGGAGTCGTCCTCCGAACGTGTTGGAGCGTTGCGGCCCGGGTTCGTAGGTTCGTTTGACCGGGGATGGAACGGATGTCGGCTACGTCGGGGTTGTGTTGTTCCCAAGGGTTGTTGGTCATCAGGTTTGTCTTTCGCTCCAAGGGCAGGGGTCGGGGGTTGGTCCGGCTGTGATCTAGTAGACCCAGATTCCCTTCTAGTGGTCTTCGAGACACTGAGGGGTCCCCGGACGGGCTGTTGGCTCGGGCCATGTCACTCGGCCGTTAGCGGAGTAGAGGATGACGAGGGAGGTGTGTCGAGGCTCGTCTTCGTCCCACGTGGTGAATCGGTAGTTCCACTCAAGGTTCACCTGGTACCCGTCGCTGTTGTGATAGATGAAGTGGTAGGACATGTCGCCGTGGTAGTCCTCCTTGCTTGAGAGGAAGGCGTGGAAGCCGGCTTCGTTGAGGGCCGCGTCCATGGCTAGGACCTGTTGTTCTTGGGCTTCGGGCGTGTCGGCCAGCTCGTAGTTGATGTACACCTCGGATGTGAACATTAGGGCACCGGGCTCGTAGTTGTAGTCGATGGAGGTGGGCTCGGGGCTGATGGACGAGACTAGGGCCTCGATCTCGGTTGTTAGTTGGTCGAACGCTTCGGGTTCCATCACCTCGATAGAGATGTCTTCGCCGTTTGCGCTGATTCCCCACCTGCTTAGGTCTATCCCACCGCTGGTTTGGCTAGTTGGAGAGCTGGTGGATGCCGTGGGGGTTGGTCCTGGTGCGGTTGTGTCGGCCGGTTTGGCTTCGATGGCTGTGGGGGCTTAGGGGTTGGTGACTGTGGTTTCGGCTGGGGCGGTTTGGGTTAGGGGCGCGGTCGAACCGCATGCCGTTGCTAGTGCTGCTGCCGCTAGTGCCGCCGGCCTGAGAAACCTCATAGAACAGCTATCGGCGGAAGTCCGCTCGTACCTGAAGAATCGGACCGGTCTTCTACTAACCCCAAATCGCACCAACAGCCTCCCTACAACGCTGGGTACCCAAACTGGACCCTCAGGCTAGCCAGCAAACCCTCGGCCCTGCCATCGCTTTGGGATTCCCCTAAGGGGGTTAGCGGATAGTACCTGGATTGGGGCTGTGTCGGTCTCGGTAACTGGTGAGACGGCCTACTGTCATGCAGATTCCTGGCAAACCAACGTGGGCCCAGTGCTGTGGCGATCGCCACGATCTGGGCCGAATCACTGACCGGTGAGTGACTAGGATTCTCATCCGGGCGTAGTCGGCCACTTGGCCGTCCAAGAAACGTCACCGCGCCGTCGTCACTGCTGCAGCGTCAACCCCAGCCACACGACCACGTCTGACTGCCTCGTCCCAAGGATCTGACCTGTCGGCCTCGTCTAGGCCGGGGGCGACTGGTTCCTATCACAGGCCACCGATCCCGCAACGTCCACTCCCCGACGATTCTACGGGCCGCCCTAGGGCCCTACCGGGTGAGGCTACGCCTCCCGGCCCGAACAATCGCCGGTCGCCGCCCTACGGGCGCATTGACGGGACACGGCCGACCTGTGATCAAGACGAACGGTCGTCGAACATGACCGGGCGAGGTGGCAACGGCGAGTTTTGCTGCCAGGCTGTACGGGAACCCTTCTTTAGGAGAATCTACGTGCCTACCTGTCCCGAAACCGACGGATCAAGCCCCCGCCAGACCAGCTTCGACGGCGAGTTCGATATGTGCATCGACCCGGCCAAGTCCTACACCGCCGAGATCGTCACCTCGATGGGCACCATGATCGCCATCCTCGATCCCGCTCGGGCCCCCAAGACGGTCAACAACTTCGTCTCCCTTGCTCGCTATCACTACTACGACGGCCTCATCTTCCACCGGGTTATTGAGGGCTTCGTACTCCAGGGCGGTTGTCCTCAGGGAACCGGCACTGGTGGACCGGGCTACAAGTTCGCCGACGAACTACCTAAGCCAGGAATGTACGAGACCGGCTCTCTGGCTATGGCCAACGCCGGCCCCAACACCAACGGTAGTCAGTTCTTCGTGATAAGCGGCCCCAGTGGGATGGGCCTGCCCCCCGCCTATGCCCTGTTCGGCAAGGTAGTGAAGGGGCTCGATGTCGTCGACGCCATCGAGAAGGTCCCGACGGCCCGAGGCGATCGCCCGAAGACCGACGTGGTCATCGAGTCGATTACCATCACCGAGACCTAGACCAACCATCGCCCGTCCCCGACCAGGAGGGAACCAATGACCGATAACACGGAAACAAACGACCTGGACGGACTCAGGGATCGCCTGACCTCTATCCAGTTTGATGTCACCCAGAACGCCGGGACCGAGCGTCCGTTCACGGGAGAGTACTGGGACACCTTCGTTGACGGGACCTATCACTGTGTCGTCTGTGACGCTGAACTCTTCGACGCCTCCACGAAGTTCGACGCCGGCTGCGGCTGGCCGAGCTTCTACGAGGTGCTCAAAGAGGGACGGGTCAAAGAGAAGCGGGACGCCAGCCGAGGCATGGTCCGAGTTGAGGTGGTGTGCTCGGCCTGCGAGGCCCATCTGGGTCACGTGTTCAACGACGGTCCCCGGCCGACCGGCCTGCGCTACTGCATGAACTCGGCCTCGATGCGCTTCGCCCCCGCCTAGGGGGTCAGACCCCCGTCCCGCTTTCCGTCCCAGTAGTAACGTAATGGGGTCTGACCCCATTACGTTACTTTTGGAGAATCTTGGAATTTCTTTGGTGGGAGGGTCGATTTCGGCCTTGACTGTCACAGGCCCTATTCATAATGGGTTGTATGACGTTGGCGAACCCAACAACCGAACCGGTAGAGGTGGCACGAGCGGCCCTATCTGTCGCCGAGCACCTGTCGGTGCCCGATGCGTTGGCTTTGATTCGTGATGTCCGTTCCCTGTGTACGGCCACCGAGACCCGGGTTCTGGCCCGCCAGATTGATGCCGGGGTGGGGTCGCATCAGATTCGACAGGTCATCAAGGACACCACCGGGAACTCGAACCGGGAGGCTAGCCAGGCGGTGCGGCGAGCCGAGGCGTTGAACCAACTCCCGGAGGTGGTCGCGAAGATGGAAGCGGGCAAGCTGTCCACCGGGCAGATCGATCTGATTGTTAAGGCCGTGAACGAAACATCGGTAGAGGCGGTCGCGGGCTCCGACATCATCGAACGAATCACAGAGGCCACCGTCGATCAGGGTGGGCGCACCGTCAAAGACTGGATTGTCGATCAGCAAGACCCGGACCAGCTCCGTAACCGACACGACCGGTTGAAAGCCCGCCGTGAAGCCGCCGTTCGTCGCTGCGCTCCTCTCTAACCGAGTTTGTTCGCCCCGCCCGCAGGGCGGACTCGCTCACAAACATCGTGTATCCGGTGTATTCGCCTCTGGTTGGTTTGGAGCTTCGGGCGGCGGTGAACCGCGAGTCGAGGCATCTCTACGAGGCTGAGGGCGGCCGTGATGTCCCCGATGGTGAGCACCCGACCAGTCAGGCCCAACGCACCGCAGACGCGTTAGCGAACCTGCTGCTGGGCAAAGCGAGCGGGGGCTCGGCTCCTGGGCGTCCGGCGATCGTGGTCACGGTTAGCGCTGATCGTTTGGCTGGCGTGGAGGGAGCCCCACCGGCGGAGTTGCTGGGTTCGGGGCCGTTGCCCGACGACGCCGTCAACGAGCTAGCGGAACGATCCGACATTCTTGGTTTGGTGTTTGGGGGTGATGGCCAGCCGTTGTGGCTGGGCCGTAAGAAGCGTCTGGCTTCGGACGCCCAGTTCGTGGCGGCCATGGCCCGGGACCGGGGCTGTGCTACCTGCGGCGAAATGCACGACGAGATGGTGGTTCATCACGCCGTCCCGTTCACCGCCCCGGCCCAAGGCAGAACCGACATCGATAATCTGGTGGTGCTGGGGGTTGGTTGCCACACGATGGTGCATGCGACCCAGCAGAGGCTCGTGTGGGATCCGGGAGACACGCAGTGGGGGGCGCGGCTGGCTAGGCCGGAGGAGCGAGCTAGGGCCCGGCCACCCAACAACAACTAGAAGCGGGTCGGGCTTTGGGAGGCATCCCGAGAACTGAGCCAATCTTTCTCAGATTCGATCGAAAATGAATAGTGGTTTCGTTCGAGGCCTGCGATCATGTAGGTCCGGACTCATCCAGAAGGACCCATCATGGCCCAGAACCGTATCTCAGCACGCGTCGGCGCGATCGCCCCCTCCGCCACCCTGGCGGTGGACTCCAAGGCCAAGGCCATGAAGGCCGCCGGTGAGCCAGTCATCGGCTTCGGCGCCGGTGAGCCCGATTTCCCTACCCCCGACTACATCGTCGAGGCCGCCGTCGCCGCCTGCACCGAGCCCCGGTTCCACCGCTACTCGCCCGCCGCCGGCCTTCCCGACCTGCGGGCCGCCATCGCCGCCAAGACCATGCGGGACTCCGGCTACGAGGTCGACCCCTCCCAGGTGATCGTCACCAACGGGGGCAAGCACGCCGTATTCAACGCCCTGGCCGGGGTCATCGACCCGGGGGACGAGATCCTCATCCCGACCCCCTTCTGGACCACCTACCCCGAGCCCGTCCGCCTGGCCGGTGGGGTGCCCGTCACCGTCGAGACCACCATCGAGAGCGGCTTCGTGGCCACCGTCGACCAGCTCGAGGCGGCCCGCACCGACCGCACCAAGGCCCTCATCTTCGTCAGCCCGTCCAACCCGTCCGGCGCCGTCTACTCGCCCGCCGAAGTCAAGGCCATCGGCGAGTGGGCCGTCGAGCACGGCATCTGGGTCCTGACCGATGAGATCTACGAGCACCTCACCTACGACGGGGCCGAGTTCGCCTCCATGCCGACCCTCGTCCCCGAGCTGGCCAACCAGTGCATCGTGCTGAACGGGGTCGCCAAGACCTACGCCATGACCGGTTGGCGCGTCGGCTGGATCATCGCCCCGGCCGACATGGCCAAGGCCCTCACCTCCCTCCAGTCGCACCAGACCTCGAACGTGGCCAACGTCTCCCAGATGGCGGCCCTGGCTGCCGTCACCGGTGACCTCACCGCGGTCCACGCGATGAGGGAGGCCTTCGACCGTCGCCGCAAGAACATGCACGCCGTCCTCTCGGGCATGGACGGGGTCGAGTGCCTGTCTCCCCATGGGGCGTTCTACGCCTACCCCTCGTTCGAAGGGATCATGGGCCGCACCATCCGTGGTACCAAGGTGACCTCGACGGTTCAGCTGGCTGACCTCATCCTCGACGAGGTGAAGGTCGCCTTCGTCCCCGGCGAGGCCTTCGGAACCCCCGGCTACGCCCGCTTCTCCTTCGCCCTGGGCGACGACGACATGGGCGAAGGCCTAAACCGGATTGCCGATCTGCTGGCCGAGGGCTGAATCGATGCCCACCCTCCCGTACGGCTCCTGGCCATCCCCGATATCGGCCAAGATGGTCGCCTCGGCGGCGGTCGACATCGAATCCATAGCGTTGGTTGACGACAGGCTGATCTGGTCGGAGCGCCGCCCGGCCGAGGGGGGACGGGTGGCCCTGGTGTCGAGGGCACCCGGGGCCGAGCCCGTTGAGCTACTCCCCGAGGGATTCGCCGCCCGATCGAGGGCGCATGAGTACGGGGGCGGGGCATGGTGGCTGGGATCCGAGACGCTCTACTTCGTGAACTGGGACGACCAGCGCATCTATTCGTTGTCCCTAGCGGGAGGTGAGCCGGTACCCCTGACCCCCGAGCCTGCCATCCCCCACGGGTGGCGCTTCGCCGACGGGGTCGAATCGTCCGACGGGGCCTGGCTGTTCTGCGTTCGTGAGGCCCACGGGGCCGCCGAGGCCGACGAGGCCGCGAACGAGATCGTGGCTGTGGCCACCGACGGCTCGGGCGAGGTAAAGGTGCTGGCGTCCGGCGCCGACTTCTACTCGGCCCCCCGGGTCTCGCCCGACGGCCGATGGCTGAGCTACCTGCGCTGGAATCATCCCAACATGCCGTGGGACGGGACGGAGCTGTGCGCGGCCCCCCTCTTCGACGGGCCCCGCCTGGGCAACACCGATCTGGTGGCGGGCGGCACCAGTGAGTCGATCGTGAACCCCCTGTGGCGCTCCGACGGTCATCTTGTCTTCTCCACCGACGCCAACGGCTACTGGAATCTGTCGTCGTGGATGCCGGGCACCGGACAGATCACCCAGATCACCTCCCTCGACGACGCCGAGATCGGGGGGCCAGCCTGGGTGTTCGGGATCCAGCGCTGGGTGGAGACGTCCGACGGCTCGCTCGTGGCGATCGTTACCCGTGACGCCGAGGACGAACTGATGGTGATCCGCTCGGGCGGCGACGTGTCGACCCTGCCTTCCTACTACACCCTGTTCTCGTCGCTCACCCCCACGGCGAACGGGGGCGTTGCCGCCATTGCCTACTCGCCCACCGGCCTGCCCGACGTCGTAGAGTTCAACCTTGATACTGCTGACGTCGATTCGGGGGTTGCCGTCATCCGGCGCGCTGGCGATGACCTCGGTCTCGACCCGGCCTGGCTGTCGGTCCCCCAGGCCTACGACTACCCCTCGGCCAACGGGCGCACCAGCCACGCCTTCGTCTATCCGCCCTCGGGCTTCGATCTCGCGGCCCCTGAAGGCGACCTGCCGCCCCTCGTGGTGATGGGGCACGGCGGACCAACCGCCCACTCCAGCCCAGCCCTGAGCCTCAAGATCAACTACTGGACGTCGCGGGGATTCGCCGTCGCCGACGTGAACTATGCGGGCTCGACCGGCTACGGCCGCTTCTACCGGCGTCTGCTCCAACGGACCTGGGGGGTTGCCGACGTCGAGGACTGTGTGGCCGTCGCCCAGAGCCTGGCGGCCGCCGGGAGGGTCGATCCGGCCCGCTGCGTGATCCGGGGCGGATCGGCGGGCGGGCTCACCGTGCTCAATGCCCTGGCTACGTCGGAAGTGTTCGCCGGGGGTACCAGCCTGTACGGGGTCGCCGAGCTGGCCGCCCTCGCCACCGACACCCACAAGTTCGAGTCCCGCTACCTCGACGGCCTGATCGGCCCGTACCCCGAGGCCGCGGCCTTCTACGATGAGCGGTCGCCCATCAACCACGCCGCCGATATCTCGTCCCCCCTGCTGGTGTTGCAGGGCCTAGACGACGAGGTGGTGCCCCCAAGCCAGTCCGAGGCCATCGTGGCGGCGGTAGCGGACAACGGACTGCCCCACGCCGCCGTCTACTTCGAGGGCGAGCAGCACGGGTTCCGGCGGGCCGAGACCATCGTTAGGTCGCTGGAGGCCGAGCTGTGGTTCTACGGCCGGGTCCTGGGGTTCGAACCGGCCGATGAGATCGAGCCGGTCGAGGGGGCCGTCGGCCTCTAGCCCCGGCGCCGGTCCTCAAATCCCGGCTTGGACATCCCGGCACGGCCGGTGTAGGGTTCGCCGAGATGAGCCCGCTGACCGGACCCTTCCATGCCCTCTTGATCGTGCTGCTGCTCAGCGGACTCGACAAGCTTCGGCGACCGGGCGGGGCCGCGGCGGCGCTGGTGGCGGCCAGGCTGGTGGCCGGTGGGAGCCGGTCACGGTTTACCGCCCGGCTCCTGGGAGCGGCAGAAATCTCTTTGGCTGCCTGGGCCGCGGCGGCCCCGAGCCCGGCCTCGATCGGCGCCGTTGCCCTCCTGTTCGCGGGCTTCGTCTGGTTCGGCTCCCGGCTCTCCTCGACGGACGCCAGCGCCGGTTGCGGCTGCTTCGGGTCCGACAGTGTGCCCCCGGGCCCCGTCCATCGCCGGTTCAACCTGACGGCAGTATGGGTGCTGGTCGTGGTCGGTGTGCTGGTCGCCTCCGGTCGGTCGGTGGGGCTATCTGGCCTGGTCAGCGCCGGGCCCGGGGTCTGGGTACCCTATCTTGGGGCCGCCGCCGTTGGCTCCGGTTTGTTCCTGCTGGGCCCGTCCCTCCTGGCGGCGCTGGCGGCGCCGGAGCCCGAGGGGGATCCGGTAGCTATCTTCAGCGTTAGTGGGCCGGTGAGCCGATGAGCTTCTCGACCTCCCTCGTCGATCGAGCCTCCTCCCTGGTCGAGCGCCGCACCAGCCGCCGCAGTTTCGTTGGCCGCACCGCCATGGTCGGCAGCGCCCTGGTGGCGGCCGGGCCCACCTACGTCCTGCGCCCCGGCACCGCCTACGCCGCCCTCTGCCGGTGCCCCCGCCAGGCCAGCGGCGACAACGTCCGGTCCTGCGGCTGCGGTGATGCCTGCTGCGACGGCTACACCGAATTCTGTTGTCACCTATACGGACAGAACTCCTGCCCGCCCGACACCCTGCTGGCGGGATGGTGGAAGGTCGACAACTCGTCGTTCTGCGACGGGGCCGCCCGCTACTACATGGATTGCAACCAGCTCGCCCCCCAGTGCGCCTGCGGTTCACGCGGCGTGTGTCGGGACGATCAGGTCACCTGCCAGTGTCGGTCGTGCGGCAACCGGGCCGACGGGTGCACCAACTTCCGCTACGGCAACTGCAACAACGACGTGGAGTGCGTCGGGCCCATCGTTTGCCGGGTGGTCACCTGCACCAAGCCCTGGGAGATCGATCCCGGGTGCTCGATGATCGCCCGCACCGACCCGGCCACCCGGTTCCATCACCGCCCCTGCCTGGAGGAGGACTACGTTCCGCCCGAGCACTCCGAGGCCTGGGTGCGAGCGGCCTTCGCCGACTACATCGGGCGCGACCCCGACGCCGCCGAGCTGGAGTTCTATCAGCGACGCCTCGACCAGGGGGAAGACCGGTCCCAGGTATCGTCGGACCTGTCCCACACCGACGTATACATCCGCTCCTACCTGGAGGGCCTCTATCGGTCGGTCTTCGATCGCGGTATCGACGACTCGGGGGCCCGATTCTGGACGACCAAGATCGTCGGCGGGCTCAATCCCTCCGAGGTGGCGTCCAGCCTCTACGGATCGGACGAGTTCTTTGCCGCCTCGGGCGATCTGGAGGCCTTCGTCGGCCGCCTCTACGAGATGATCCTCGAGCGCCCGGCCGAGCCCGACGGGGTGGCCTACTGGGTGGCCCTGATCGAGGGCGGGGCGGACCGAACTCTGGCCACCGCCTCGTTCTACGGCTCGCCCGAGTCTCGACGGCGCCGGGTCGCCGGGCTCTACGCCCACTTCCTGGATCGTCCGCCGGACGCCGGGGGGCTCGCCTACTGGACCGATCAGCTGAGCGACGGCGACGACCTGCGCCTCGCCACCTACCTGACCGGTAGCCCGGAGTACTTAAACCGGGCGGCCCGGAGGTTTGAACCGTGACCGTTGTTGTCTGGCTGTTGCTAGTTGTTGTGATCCTGCTGGCCGTGCTCGTGGTCGGCCTGCTGAGGAGCCACGCCCAGATCGTCCGGGCCCTCCACGACGCCGGGATCGACCTTGACCCGGATCACCCGGTCGTGGTCCCGGATCGACTTCGTCCCACCGTCGAGCTGGAGTCCGACGTCGCCCCCACCATCCGCACGATTGATGGGGTCCCCGGGCCCATCGATCTGACCGGATCACGGGCGCCCGACCTATCGGGCATTACCCCTCGCGGGGCCACCCGAACGGTGTCACTTGCCGGTCGGGCACCCACGCTCCTCGCCTTCTTGACCACCGGCTGCGCTACCTGCGCCGGGTTCTGGCGGTCCTTCGCCGAGGGGGTGCGCCTGCCCGGCGACATGCGCCTGGTGATCGTGACCAAGGGGGGCAACGAGGAGAGCCCGGCCGACGTGGCGGCCCTGGCCCCGTCCGACGTAGTGACCGTTTCCTCCAGCGAGGCCTGGGACGACTACCGGGTGCCCGTTGCCCCCTACTTCGTGCTGGTCGACGGGCCCCGCGGCGTGATCATTGGGGAGGGGGCGGCGCGGAGCTGGGAGCTGGTTCAGGAGCTGCTGGGCCGGGCCATGGCCGACGCCGGCTACTCCGCTGAGGGCACGATCCGACGGCGGGACCTGTTCTTCGGTCGCAATCGGGCCAGCCGCATCGACCGGGACCTCATCGACGCCGGGATCGAGCCCGGGGACCCCCGGCTCCATCACCCGACCGGGGATGCCTAGTGGTCGTCGTGGTCGGGCTTCTGGCCGCCGTGCTCGGGGCGATCCGCTCGACGTGGTCGCCCTGAGGCGAGTCGATGCTTTCGAGCATCCACCCGCTCGGTGAGCAGGGTAGAGGATCTAGCTATCGGGGCACTGCGGCCTCCTTTGTGATTGGCTCCACCGCCGGTGGTCTGGCCACCGGGGCGCTCGTTGGCGCCCTGGGCTGGCTTATCCGGGCCAGCGGGACGCTGGGGTCTGACCCCAGCGTCCCGCTGGCGTTCCT
>JAUZSW010806556.1:0-11316 GCA_034780735.1 Hyalogyrina grasslei
CCCTGCGGGTACGTTGTTCCTCAAGTCCACCTCGGGCATCTGCCAATAGGGCACGCTGCTAGGCTTCCGTCTTTCCAAACCCAAGACCCAAAACGTCATCAGTCAGGAAGTTAAATATTCCGCCGCTGCCACTCTTCTTACCCCCTAAGAGGGTCCCTAGTCCGAACAGTCCCATGTCATTTTCTCCTTCTTCGTTTGCCCTTGTCTGATACGGAAACCCCCAGTTCGGAGAGCCCCCACGAATCTTCTATCCTGGCTGATCCTAACTCAATCCACAAGCTGGACCCTCGGCCAGCGGCCCGCCTAGAGCCACTGAAACCCACTTGTGCGCTTCCTCGGTGGATTGGTTCTCCAAGGTCTTCGGCATCTTCAGAGGCATAGACAGCAAATCTCACGGCCCCGCTCTTGCGGCTTAGACCCATCTGCACTTCATGTAGACCATACTCTCGCAAGGGGTCCCCGATAGGGCCAACAAGCACCCGAGAATCGATAGCCACCCCATCATCCCAAGAAGCATCATCGTCAAATTACCGTGTGCCGCCATCCGCCCAACCAACCATCGTCCTGCGCTCGTCTTTTGTGTCCCCGTGTTGGGTCCAAGTAACCGTTGGCAAGGCAAGATAATCCCCGAACACAACCGGCCACCATGCTTTATGGTCCTGAGAGTAGAACCAATGCCTATGGCGCTCGTCCCCAACTGGATCCTGACCAATGTAGTGCATGATCACATGCAAGCCATCCCGATCCGTGTCCCAGATTAGGTTAGGTTGATACTTTGAGAGATCAATCTTAGCCATCTCGCGCCCAACGGTCTGTTCGGATATCTCAACCGGAGGGTTGGACCGCCCATCGGTACCAGGCTGCATAACCCAGACGCCTCCGCGTGACCCGAAGAAGTACAGTAGCCCCGATGGGGACAGCGCGAAGGAGTTACCCTGGGCAATACCCGTGGCGTCAGTAAAGAGATCAATACTTCCGTTCGAGGATAGATCTCCAGAGAACTGGGTTATTGAACTGGCACCCCCAACAATCAAGAAGTCGTCATAGAACGGGCAAAGGGCCTGGACTAGATCCGGGTTTCTCTTCGTCGAGGTTCCAGCGAACGCACCTGTTGGGTCATTCAGAGACCTTGAAACGTCCCAGTCATATGGGTCACCGTGAGCGGAGGCATACAATCAGTGAGGGTCTCGCTTGGTTCTGGCAATGACAATCCGCCATCGGTACTTAGCGAGCATTTGCCCGCCATCTGGCATCTGCCCAGAAGTCTCGCTCTTCCACTCCTTCACCTTCATAGTGGCCAGGTTTACCACCCTATAGGTCCCAGAATCGCAGAGGAATACGTCACCAAACATCTCAACAGCCGGTATGGATGGGCGCTCTGGGGAGAACTGCCCAGCATCTCCGACTAGAACCTTATCCCCATTCACCTTCATCTCGAACAAGTCACCACCGGCCACTAGTAAATTAGTGGCCTTGCGGCTCTTGTTCCCATTCGGGACTGAATTGACCCATCTTGTCCGGTATTGTGTGCTGTGGGTTCCTGTCACTTCCCCACCCACCTTAATATTCGATGTTGCAGCCCATACAAACTCCGGTCCAAGAGCTGGAAGGAGCTCCTCGTCTCCACCATCAACAGCAACGGAATGCACCCCATAGAAGCGTCCTTGGTATCCAAGGAAAACAGATGTTTCGATAGCTCCTGTTTCTCCACTTCGGCGGACAACACGGTTCAAGAACGAGCTAACCGATAGAGGCTGGTAGAGCCTACCCCTTGCGTCAACAGCACTGCGCGGGAAACGATAGGTTGGACGTAGGCTTTGATCCTCGGTCACAGCCCAGATATCGTCACCCCATGCGCTCACAACCGACATTCCGCGAACCACCGAAAGATTGTTCCCCGGAGAGGTCACCGCAATCGGGTAGTCGCTCCCGTTCGGGGATCGCCTGGACATGATCGTTACGTCGATGACACTATCCCATGACTCACCCACGGAATCCGCGTCCAAAAGAACGCTCGTTGCCGACACTAGAACCTGGACCGCCGCTTGCGCGTGAGAGTAAGTCGTTGTGCCCGCGTTTCTGATCGCTATCGCGCCTGGAATGGTTGGGGCTCCCGCCGTCCACTCGAATGTTTGAGCGCCATTGCCATCGTTGATCGTAAAAGCGTCCCCGGTTGCTGGATCTCCAGCTATGCGGAGCACCCCTTCGGAGAAGCCCGGAAAGCTCGCCACAACCCCACGGTCAATAAGCTTGAGCGCAGTGCGCATCATCGGGCCTGAGCTGCTTGGGTAGCTCGGTGGAGCAGCCTGGTGACCCGTAGAGAAAACCCCACCCTCTTCGTCGGTCACCACACAATCCCCTATTCCGCCACCCGCAAAGGCCCAAAGCGAACCCTCGCCTACCGGGTTGAGCTTCATTAGGATTCCATACCGACTCCCCAGGGCACCTTCGCTACCACCAGTAGCCGCTCCACCACCAGGGCCAACAGGAGGGTCATCACGGAAAGGATGCCCAGTTGTGGGCAAACAATCCAAAGCACACCCATAACGGTGAGCAAAATATCCCTCGACATGCTCAACCTCACTGAGCGTCACATCCTCATTGTGAAGGTCTTGCCCGGAAGAGTCTCCGAAGACTGTAAGGGCCCCACAAAGCCCACCAGCCAGCGAGTCCACCCCGTAGAGGAACTGGCCGATCTGGTTGTCGCGTTCGTAGTAGACTCGGTTTCCGAAAAACTCCGTTCCACTGGCAAAGCCCTGGTCGTTGAATGTGAGCCCCGATTGTTTCTCAACCCCATTCACCCGTAAAACACCCAGACCTGGGCCGGTGTTCACGATTGTGATTAGGGACATGCGGAGGGGAGTTGAGGAATAGCTGGTAGCCTCTCCGGTATAGATGCCGCCAGCAGCAGGAGCCCTCATGCTTACGGAACAATCGGATCGGACAGACGGATTTGATCCATCATCGTTGATCGTTATCGCTATGTAGTTAGTGCTAGGCCCCAAACCTTGGTTTCCAGAGCTACCCGTATCTTGATATGGACCCGCGAACCAGAGAACTCCAGGCGGGGCCCCTTCAAGCCAACGAGCCATAAAGGAGATCGAAAACTTATAGCCCCTATCATTCAGAGGACAAAGGCCACGAGACCCAGGAAGGGATCCCTCGGGGGTCTGCTTGTGCCCCCGCATCGGGAATGAGCTTGTGAACGCTTCATTTGTCTGCAAGGCGCGACCGTTGTCCCGGTCAATATGGCCCATTGGGACAGGGGTGGAGTCCGATGGATGAAACTGGGCCATTGCCGATGGTCCTGCGCCGCTGCGGAGCCAAACAGGAGCTAGGGGACCAACCTCTGCGGCGATATCGGTGTACTCAGCGATCACAAGACCTCGATCTGTGTCATCGTTAGGGACCGGTACTTCACCCGAGATCCTATAGTCCGCCCATGTTGGCATCCGAGAACCATCAATGGATGCGCCGGAATAGTCTGCATCATACCAGGCATGAATCCGATTCTCAGCGTTCACGAGATCGGTTGGTTTCCAGTCTACAACCGGGATAGCGAACCCCTCACCGGCTGGGCGAGACTCTCTTTCGCGGTCGGGCCGAGAAGCTGCGTAGACACCCCTGGGACCAATAGCTATGTCACCGACAGGGTATGGAACAACATGCCTACCACCAACAGCAAGGTCAGACCCAAGCGTGCCCAGGATTGTGAGCACCTCAGCTACTCGGCTCGCACCGTTCACCGCGACCAGGACCGTGTTCCCGTTGTTCTCGATTGCAACAACATCCTTGGAGTCCAGGGCCAGGGTGGCATCGACCCACAACCCAGTTGAGTCATCGTCTTCGAGCAGCTTCCAGAGCACGGCGTTTTGCCCGCTTGAGGAAGACCCACCGGCAATCACCCCATCGCTTGTTAGAGCAAAGCGCGGACAGGCAATAAGGGTGCTCGACACCGGAAGCGAAATCTCGTAGATGCTATCTCCAGCAGAATTCCGCTTAGTTATCGTTCCGGCAGAACTCAACCAGTACGAGTTATCCCACTCATCGATACGGACATCGGTTATCTCGTCAAGAAGCTCGGATGTAGCATCCCAGGCAATCTCCACTGGTTTTCCTGGTACCCCAAGCTGCACGAAGTCGAATGGGGCCTGATCGTGCATTACCGAAATACCAGCCTGAATCGGTGCATCGAGCAATCGTCCCAGCCGCGTGAGACCAGGTCTCTGACCACCCTGCCGCTTCCCTGTCCCTGGAAACTCTCCCACTACGTTCTGGGCATCCTGCGCCCAGTTCATAGTCTTGTTGCCGTTTAGGACATAACCCGAATATACCCGGAACGGAAACCGCACCTTTAGGTTCTTCTTCGTGCTGGCTATGGTTGCCTCCAGTCCTCTTTAACCAGAGGAACATAGATTGACGTTCCTGGAACTACTCGACCAGATCCCCTTCCAAGGTTACGTTGCACCAGCCCATCCCGCACAGCTGCTTCCCTAAATAGTGGGCCCTGAATTACAGCGTCAACAATCGTTTGGCCAACGCCTTCTTCTCGCGCACCCTCAACAACCTCGGCATAACGCCGACACACTTCCGACAGAAGCGGGCGCATCCATTCCGGCATCAAGATCGGGTCGCTGTCCTTCTTCACCGTAAGCCATCCACGCCTGTAGGTGATATTGCATTGACCGCCTGAGCCGTTCGACGCCAAGAAGTAGTGCATCCCCTCTTCCGTACCTTTCGTTGACACGGCCACCGCCGTTCCCATCCCTTGACCTCGACAGGATTGCACCCGTTCGATTGTTTGTATTTGTCCTGCACCGCTGGGGAAGTAGACCGAAGTCAGTTCGGCGAAGTCTGGGGGGAGTTCGCCCTCTCCTGTGTCCGAGAACTTCACTGCGGCCATTCCGCCGCCGAGGAACATCCAGCGCTTAGCTGTAACGATCCTCTCTCCCGCCTCGTTTAGAACGTGGAGAGCGTTGGTGTAGCTGCCATCTTCTTGATCCTCACCTATCCGCATCGAATAGCGGATCTCTCGTGCTAGGTCGCCTGCAAGCATGATAGTTATTGGGGGGCGAGCCCCAGATCGAGGCTCGCCCCTTCATTTCGTTCCTTAGAGGTCACACCCGAAGAACAGGACTTTCACCGTTGGGTCGTCGAAATCGCCCTGCAAGGCTTCAACACCCTCTAGCAAGAGTCCCACAAATCGACCAGTGCTGTCATCCGAAAGATGACCACCAGACGAGGTTAGGTACACAGGAGAACCAGCGATAGCCGGAACACTCATGTGTACTAGAGCGTTAACAATACCGGAAGCGTAAGCCTCAACCGTATTGCTGCCATCTGAACCCTCTGCGAGAATCACAGCTGGCCAGATGTTGACGCCTGGTGCCTTGACCGCAGTTCCATTGGCAAGAGGACCATCCTTCTTTCCAATAGTCTTGAACGGAATGGACATGTCCAGGTTGACCACAGAGCCAGCAACAAGTGCGGCATTTACTGTGACGCGACACTTGACCGTTTCCATGTTGATTCCGAACTGAGCCGGTAGTTTTCCAAGTTGCATAGTATGACCTCCTTAGATCATTGGTTGGTTGACGGAAGGCGAAACAACAAACAGGCCACGGCGATCCTTGCAGATAAGATTTGTCCACAGGTCTCGATACATGACATGGTCATACGGCAAGGTTGCATCCGTTCGGATTGGCATCTTCTTGAAGTAATGGTCTGTATGCACCATTGGGTGCAAGAGATCACTATTGAGACCGTAGTAGCGCGGACCTTGCAGGGTTGCGTTCTCCTCGGTTTCGTAGGTCCCACCAGCTGCCGCGTAGACAGGAGCTTCTTCGAACTCATCCCATACCAGGAAGTGTCGCCCTTTGGCTCGAACACCACCAGGAATCTGGTCTTGAGTCGCTTGGGTGCGGAATGGGTCAGAGGATTGGCGTACAATGCCATCCTCATACTGACGATAACCCCAGTCAGAGCAACCGATAGCCGTAACGGCTGGGGTAGCTTGGTGTTCCGCGCCGAACTCCAGAGGAAGGCGAGGGAACTTCGCATATCGGATAGCTTTTGACAGCGCAGCCGACAGAAGCGTTCCCGCTCCAGCTCCGGTCGTGTGACCGTAAGCGCCTCGGATGTTGTCCCACTGCTTGATCACTGCTGGGTCATAACCGCCAACGGTGGAGCCACCCCATGCCGGATGGATTCCTCCAACCGCCTCAGTAATGTAGGCAAAGATCGACTTGGGCTCTTTGCCTCCATCGCTCTCCATCTCGGCATATGAAGGAACAGCTGCCAGAGTGCGCTCCCATTTGGCAATGATAGAGGTTGCCATTCGCTCTTCATTGATTGCCATCATATTGAGCAGTTGGTGCTCTTTTGGAGCCCCCTCTGTATATGCCAGCTCTTGCTCGGTGATCGTGTCGTTGTCAATGACATAGCACCAAGACTCTTTCCGTTTCGCCGTCTTCTCAATCTTGTTGAGAGCGTTCGGGATGCCCGGCATCGTGGTGATAGCCGTGCCTTTTCCGCCGCCGCCGATGTTCACAAGGTCACGGAATTCAATCCCGAGTCCCCCGCTAAATCGAGTTCGGTCATTGGACTTCATAAAGAAGTCCAGCATGTAGTTCCGTTTCCCGATCAGGGACATGAACTTGCCACGGTCAGGGTACGGGATGTACCGAGTGGAGTTGTGGAGATCGAGATAATCTGCTAGTGCGCCCATTTGCTACCTTTCTTTTCGTGTGATCTCCCTGGCGAGCGATAGAAGCTCATCGTTGGGGCTCTGTGGCGATCCTGCCGCAGATCTCCCCATGCCTGGTTGACCACGTTGTTTGCTTTGGTTGTTATCCCCGCCGCCCTGGCCCACTACGAGCCGCACAGCATCAAGCAACGCTGCCTTGGGGTCACCGTAAGCACCGAACAGTTGCACGGCCTTCTCTTGTACCTTCAAGCGGATGCGGGGGTCCTTGAGTTCGGGGGTGGCCTCCTGCATGGCATCAAACTGGACTTCGAGAGCGTGCTGATTCTGAGTCTCTTGAGAGGTTTTGATGCCCTCTTTTAGGGGAGCAACCGCATCCGCCACGATTTTCTGAATCGCCTGAGCTTGCTTTTCGTCAAACCCTAAATCCTTGAAGTCAATTTGAGCCTGTTTTGGCTCCCTCGGGGTGGCCTGATCCCTCAGCCCATCTAGCTCCTTTTGCAACGTGGCCGCTTTCTGGAATGTTTGGTCGATCCCAGCTTGCACAGGAGCGTACTCCTGGTGCCACGCCAAAATATCATCCGAACTCATACCGTCGATGACCGTTTCTGGCATCTTGGCTCGGCGCAGATCCCTTACCGCAGCCTCATAAGCTGCAAAGTTCTCTGGTGCCGGGGAGTCCGGGCTAGACTGGGTCTCAGTCTTCTTGGCTTCCGTTTGTGCTTCTGCGGGTGGTGTCAGACTGTCCGGCAGCGAATTGGTGGGCGCTTGGGGGGTCTGATCTTGCGTTGGCTCGTTCATTCTATTCGGTGTTTGGGGTTAGGTGTCAAGCCCTAGATCTTCGGACCCAAGGCGCTCATTGTTCTTTTTGGTGAATTCGCGGGCTGCCGCCATGTTTGGGAAACACGCATAGCCCTCAGAGTCATAAGCTGGAACATCTGGATGTCCGTCTTGGATCTGAAAGGATCGGATGGGCTTATCCACATGCGGACGCTGCATCCGAGAGGGTTCACGGAAATACGATTTTCCGTCCACCACTCGGCGCTCTCCGAACTCTGGAGCATTCTCCATTTCCTCCCACACATCGATAAACTCGCAATCCTTCGCCCTAAATGGGTAGTAAGCCACCTAGCTCACCCCCGAGAAGGACGCGGCAAGCTGCCCACCAGCTCGCCCAGTAAGCCCGCTAGAGGCTCCAATGCCTCCAACGCCTTGCTCTCCAGCCGCAGCATCAAAGCCTGCTGGTGGACCTCCTTGACCCTCATCGGGTGGCGGAGCCTGTTCAAACTGAATGGTTGACGCCAACTGGGAGAGATTTAAGGTCTCCATGGCAGCCTTCGCCATCCTCGACCAGTCCACCACAGGCCCAAGCTGGGCATTTGCCACAGCCATGTTCTGGACGATGGTGCTGGCCTCCATGATTGCTTGCCTGCGTTGCACATCTCCCGACATGGCCATGGAATTCAGCTCGATCTCCACCTCTAGGGACTAGAAAGGGGCATCCCCTGGGTCAGGCAAGTACCAGATATCGTCCATATCGTCAGCCTCAGAGACGTTCACCCCGATCTGGATGGCTGCCTGCTCGTCTGAGTAGAAGTACCAGGCCACGGTTTTGAGCGCTTGCAAGGTCCCCTCCTCGAAGAGCGATTGAAGGTAGCCCCCAATAGCACTGGCCGAGTTGGCCGCGATCATGCTGGATGTTGCGGTTGCCGAAGAATCGGTCGAACCCATCTGCTGGGAGTCCATGCCTCTTTGGCGATCAAGCATCGTCCCAAAAACATCCACAGCCTCCATGGACGGCCTGGCAATACCCCCCACCTCGATCTGGGTAATCCTCGCCGCAGCATCCGAGTCCACAGCCAGAAAGCCCTGATCCTCGAAGGTCTCTAAGGATTCGGCTAGGTCAGCGTGATACGCTGGCACCCCCACACCTTTCCGGTACGATTTCGCTTGCTTCATAACCTTTCGGGCGAGGTTGTTCACCTCATCGTGAAGGGTACGGGTTGCCACAACCGGGGAGAGTGGGAAGCTTCCATCGACAGCCGGATACCCACCCACAAGAGAGTACGGCCCCCAGGATGGTCCATAGTATGGCTGTGGGTTGCGGATCTCTTGAATGTCACTGGAAAGTCCAGCATCGTCTGACGGGGAAGCGGAGCTGGCAAACCAATGGATCGAGCCATGGTATCCCTTCTTGTTTTCGAACCCAGGTTGCACGCTGTCTCGTACCCAAACCTGACGAACATAGATGTCGTCCCGGCTAACCTTCACATTCACGAAGGTAGTTCCGCGCTGCTGGCTGTCAGACTTTAGATTGTCGATCACGCCCTTCTTCCACCCACCATCCGGGTCAGCCTTGATTTCCAAGTCTAGTTGCGTGGGGCTCATCCACTGGCCATGCTCCATATAACGCTGCCTAGTTTCCTCGTCCGCCAAAGGGTCCCAAAAGACATGCTTCGGGCTCAGACGGTAGAGAGCCGGGTGGTAAACATCGACGCCAAGGTTCTCTGGGACGTACCCCGTGTACGGTTCGCGCCGTACCAGATAGCACCCATATGCCAGGTGGAAATCTAGAGCCACCTTGCGGATACGCTTCACAAGCGACTCACCGCCCCAAACTTTCATGGCGTGGGTGATCTGCTCGGCAATGCTCATACCCCCATCGCCGACACGCAACATTGAAGCCACGCGCCCAGTCACTCGTACTTTGGGTCTCGTGTATGCGTAACGTGGCATTGCCACCGCAACCGTCTCGTAAACCCCTGGAACGATATCCCCCTCTGACTCGATCCCATCCCAGTAGGCGGGCCCAAGATATGAATTAGCGTTGTCGTCGTATCGGTGTAGGTGCTCCCTTCGATTGCGCTCCGCTGCAACGATCTCAAGTCGCATCCCTTCTTCTGATAGGTCCATTTAGTTTCTCCTGTTGTACTTCCAGCGTTTTTTTGCCTCAGCAACAAGCTTTCGGCTGATCGGGTCATCCATGTCCATCCACAAAGGATCCTCCCACCCATCGGCAACCCAGCCGTGATCTTTGATCCCATGCGTAAAGAACCACATGATGCCATACCGCATAGCATCCATACCGTGATCGTTCTTCTTCACTGGCTCGTCCTTGCTCATTCCGCTACGGTCCACTGACATTATGTACCCACCGAACTCCTGCACGGTGGACAGCGGGGACCCAGATTCAACAAGTGCCGGATCTGGCCTGTGCTGCAAGGTCTTACTCAAAAAACAGATCGCGGGCAGTCCATCAATGCGCTCATCTAGTTTCGAGCTAACGATTCCACGACCCCCCATCTTGTCCTTTAGTTTCCCCGTTGCGCTTATGGCAATCCGCTTTCCAAATCGCCCACCTCGACGGGTCATCAAGTCATTCAAGATATCGACGGCTCCCGCGTCTGCACCGTCACAGATGATTCGTTTGATCCCCAGGCTGCTCCGTTTAGTATCATGGATGGAAGCCCACCTATTCGGGTTCCATCGCGTGTGATACCACTCCCTCACTAACCAGACTCTCTTGTGATCATCAACGGCCCATATCTGCGCCACCCCAGGCTTATCAATTCCCCAGTCTTGATCGGCGAAGAAACCCACAACACGATGATTGCCGTGCCGCTGCGTTTCCACAAACCAGCGACCACCCTTCGAGCGCAAAGACCCATCGAATACGTGGGTGTGTAGCTCGAACTCTGGGTATACCAACCCATCATCGGCGCACCAGTACCCCTCGACCATCTGACGGTAAGCTGCACCGGAATAACCGCCACGCATCTTTGAAACATACTCTCTCACAAACTTCGATAGCTCCCCATCGGAACTCTCAATTCCATTGAAGTTCCAGTATTGAGGGTTGTCCTTTAGTGTGGCGCGTAAAGCTACAACCCCTGGGCGGATATCATATCTAAGGTGCTCAACTACTTCATCCGGGCTCATAGTCCCAAACCATCTCTTGTAAATCCAATGGAACTGACTCTTTGGGTTACACTCTATGATCTTGACATGAAAATGCGCGCCCTTGGACCACCTCATTGCACTGGTGAATTCTTCAAAGTCCCGCTTATCGTTCTCTGTGCCTTCTACGAAATAGACAACATTCCATTCTGTCGAGCGGTGCCTTTCCGCATCTTCTAGCCCACCTAGAACAATCTCTGACTGACCGATCTTGTACCCCTCCCTGGACTTTTTAAGGATAGACGGGGTTGCAATCCCATACAACGGACAAACCAAGTCCTCGAATGTTACCTGCCACGATTCACGAAGAGATTTCAGGGTCTTGCGGATAACAAGGATTCTCGTCCCTGGGTAGTTCAAGCACCATTCCACCATCACGCACGCGCCGCCAAAAGTCTTACCCGTTCCGGCTGCGGAGTAGATCAATATCTCGTGAACCCTCTCCCCTTGTACGGTTGTAATCGGAAGATCGCCCAGAAGGGCCATTGGGCCGCGAAGCTCAACACTGTTCGTCTCTACTACCATAGGCCAGAAGCGACCTGGAGATTGTAGGTGAGTCGTATTTCAAAACTCGGTATATCCTCATCGGCCCCAAGCAACACAAGCAGAATTTCGGCCCGATAAGCACGCCCACGGTCCCAGAACATATCAGGTGG
>JAUZSW010808778.1:0-11294 GCA_034780735.1 Hyalogyrina grasslei
ATACGATTGTGTTTATCATAAACTTGAAATTCAGAAAGTTCCAATTGAAGAAATTCAAGGGTTTCCATATTTATATAAGAATAAAAACAATGAAACTGTTGTAAGACTTGCTAAACCAACAGTTTTACCTCAAAGCGGTGATGAAAGACTTTGGATTTTACATTTGGATGAGTTTAATAAGGCAGATACAGAATCTATGGCAGCAGTTATGAATCTTATTCTTACTGGTGAAATTGGTGGCTCAGATGATTTTAATGAAGATACTGGAAAATCTGAGAAATATATTCTCCCAAAAAGAACTGTAATTATTGGCTCAGTAAACAGGAAGCTTCAAAGTAATGTTTCATCTTTTAACTCTGTAAATAACTTTGATACAGCAACAGCTGAGAGATGGCATAGAAATATTTATTTGGGATACAATGCTCCTAGTTGGTTAAATTCTTTTGCCTTTAAAACGTCAAAATTTGGGTCATATAATTTATCAACAAGAATACCTTCAATTTTATGTTATTATATTTTTGATAAATTTACAGAAGAAGGCAAAGTAGAAGCTCCTTTTATTATTCCAAAAAGTAATAATGTTGATGATGATGGAGAAGGTGACTCTACAATGTCTCCTAGAGCATGGACTTTAGTAGCAAATAATATGATTTATGATATTATTAAAGAATTTAAATCTCAAACAGAAGAAGAGTCTTTTGAAAGATTTTATCAAAATCCTAATGTTCAAATAAACTCACTTATAAAAAATAGAAGTGAGTTTGGTATTGAAAATGGAGAAGAGATAATAAGAGATATTATCGGTAAATACGCTTATTTTGCTGAGAATAGAGTTCTTCCAGAAGATGTTCTTTTTGATTATATCAATGTAAGAGATAAAATAAAAAAACTATCAGAAAGAAAAGGAGCTATGTTATATCTTCTTATGTCAATCGCTCATTCAGTAAAAGAAGTAGAATCTTGGGATGAAAATTCTGGCGTGAAAATGCCAGCACTCAATATTTCAACTTTTATTACAGATACTGACATTCCAGCTGAAGACTTGACTGTATTTATTTTCGAACTTAACAAGATAAAGTCCAAGCCTTCAAAAGAACTTCGGGAAACACTTTATGGAATTAATGATAAATATAAAATAGCGTATCAAGGCTCTTATTATACAAGCGATAAAGAACTTGAAAATATTCAAAATAAAGAAGAGGTTTAATTAAAAAGTGAGATGATGAATCATCTCACTTTATAGGAAAGTAATATGAAAAAAAGATTAAAAAAGACAATACAATTCTTAAAAGATAATAACATTTTACTGTCGTATTATCCTGATGGTAGAGGTAGAGGTTACACGATGCCTCTTGACACTTTTGAAGAAATAGAAATAATTCTAACAGTAGAAGAAAATAGAAAACAGAAAACAGGAGAGATTATGAGAGAAGGAAAAGGAAAAGGAAGAAGAGGCAGAGGTAAAAAATTAAGTCTTAGAAAAAGGCTTGGTTTTCTTGAAAACGATATTATTTTTTCATTATTAAGTAAAAGAGATTTATCAATAATGTGGAAATCATTAAAAGCTGAAATTGGTGATAGAAATATTTCATTTGAAAGACATAATGACAATGAAACAAAAAGCATTAAAAACATTATGGAAGAAAAGGAAGAAGAAGCTCTTTCTAAATCAAAAAAAAGAAATAGAAAAAACAAAAGAGAAGACATATAAGAATGTAGCTAAACAATAATTTTTATATATTTCTATAAGGAGGGTTTTATTTGTATAAAATATGAAAGAAGAATTTATTTACAATAAAATAGACTGGAAAGTTCCTATAGAACGTTCTTTGTTGATAAACAAAAAAATAGACAACTCCTCAATGAGATTATATTTAATCTTACTAAGTTATGCTCGTGATAAAACGCAAGCGTTTCCTTCAAGAGAAACGCTTGCGTTAGATATGGGATGTAGCGTCAGGAATATCGATTTGCTTAAAATTAAATTAAAAAATAATAATTTACTTGACTGGAAAACAAAAAGTATAAATAACAAAAAACATAATACTTATTTTTTACTTCAATACTCTCCAATTAAGTCTGATATGAAGCAAAAAATTGCTCACACAAAGAGAAAAAAATTGCTCGTTAACAATAAGCATTTAAGTATAAAAAAAACTACTGCTGCGCAGCAGTTTAAAAATAGTAGTCTTCCTGAAAATAATTTTAATAATATAATTAATATTTGGAAGGAGTCATACAAAGATATTTGTAATAATATAAATCCAGAAATAAAAGACAATGTAAATTCAGGATGGATTAATAACTCAAACTATTACATAACAAATGGAGATAAAAGAAATTTAGAACAGTATTATTCAGAAAATGGAGATGCTGGAATTAAAAAATTAGAAATCAGTTTTAATTTTTTAAAAGATTACTTAGAAGATAAAATTGAATATGGTCAGTTTTATAATACAAATGGTGCAGAACTTATACCAACTATAAGCTTGTTTGCTAAATCAAAAATACAGCACGATGGAATAATAGAATTTGCTACTCACAAATTAAGAGTGGCAAATAAGGAGTTTGGATGAAAACGTTTTTAGATTATGGATTCGTAGAACTAATTGACTGGATGGGAGACGACCATAGAATTTTACAGTCAGCAAGAATATCGACTGGCGGAATTGCCGTAAAAGGAGATAAGGCTGATAGAGGGCTTATTAGATATTTATATAAGAATAAACACATGTCTCCTTTCGAGCAAGTTGTTATGACTTTTCATGCAAAAGTTCCAAATTTTGTAATGAAACAATTTCTTCGTCATAGAACAATTTCGTTCAATGAATATAGTCAAAGGTATTCCCCTGTAATTAATGAGTTCTATATACCTGACGAATGGAGAGAACAAGGGAAAATGAATCACCAAGGGAGTGGAGAAAACTTTCCTTTAGACAAAAATCTTTTGATAACAAAAGAATATACAGAGAAAATTGATGATACATTTGACCAATATAAAATTATGATTGAAGATGGAGTCTCTAAAGAGATGGCAAGAATGATTATACCATCATCTGTGTATACAGAATTCTATTTTACAGTTGATTTAAGAAATCTTTTACATATGCTGAGTTTAAGACTTCATGAACATTCTCAGTATGAGATTAAAGTTTTCGCAGAAGCTATTTATAATATAACGAAGGAAGACGGAAGAATTAAGTGGACAATGGAGATTTTTGATGAGATGACTTCATTGAACTATAAAGTCCAAGAGAAACTTGTAAATAAAATTAGCGTTGAAATAATAATAGCAGCTTTAGACTTACTACAAAAAGATTAAAGAGAAAAAAGTTTGGTATAAGTCTATTATGATAATTATACCAAACTTATCTTCTAAAAGAAAACAGGAGAAATTAATGACAACGGAAGAAAAGTTCAATGAAAGAACTAATAAACATATAGAGCTTGTTGAAAAATGGTATTACAGAATAATAGACTACACAGGAATTAGTGAAATTGCATCAATAAAAAGACATGATAGATCTAAATTTTATCCTCCTGAATATGAGCAATATGTGTTAAGAACTAATGGACTTATTGGAAGTAATTTTGAAGAAGCAGTGTCACATCATGTATTTTCCAACACTCATCACCCAGAGTATTGGGATGAAAGCATAAAAGATAAAACTAAGATGCCTACTAAAAAAGTTTTTGCAGTTAAAATGCCATATATGTTCATGACAGAAATGGTAGCTGATTGGTTCGCAATGTCAGAAGAAATGAATACTGACCCTAAAGATTGGGCTGATAGTAATATAGATAAAAGATGGGTATTTTCATCTCAACAAATAAGTTTTATTTATGATTTAATTAATAATGTATGGTTTCCATTCTCTGTTGAGGAGTCATCGTGGTAATATCAAAAAGAGTAAAATATAAAATAATGATTGTTTTATATTTTATATTATCATCTGTTTCGTTAGGGGTTGGATTTTCTTTTCTTGTGAACAGTAGATATATATTATCTATTGTTTCACTTCTTTTTTCTCTTTATTTTTTTTACTTAAAGGAATCAGTGGCTTTTATTCTTTTAAATATGAGTGAGTTGCTTCTATTAGAAGAGTTGATTGAGTATATAAAAAAAACTAATATAAATAAAAAGAAAATTTTTAAAAGTAAAGAGTTAAAGTTTTTTTTGAAAAACAACTCTCCTGAAAAAGTGATTAGCTTTATAAAGAATAATAAAGTTTTTACGACAAGAAAGAATAATTATAATTGACAAAAAAAGAATAATATAATATAATTAAATATGACTAAAACAAAAAGACCAGAAATAATTTCAAGACTATCTTTTTATCTTATGGACAAAGAGCCTTTAATTTATTTATTTATAATAAACTCAGATTTTATAAAAGACGAATGGGGAATTTTAAAACAAGGAGAGAACGAAGGTTTTGCAGGAGTTGCTTATAAAAACAATAGAGTAAAGTTTTTATATACAGACTCGTTTTTAAATCTACCTCTAAAACAACTTTACTTTGTTTTAATTCATGAGGCACAACACGTTTTTAAAAGTCATGTAAAAGGAATACATAAAGACTTAAAAAACTTTAAACTTGTAAACATAGCTGAGGACTCAATTATCAACGAAGAAATTCTTGAGATGAAGTTTGTTGGAATATCTCCAGAAAAACCGCTAGATTCTATTTTTACAATACCGCTTGAGTTTAAAAATCACTTTTACAATTTAGGTAAAAGTGCCTATACAACTCCAAGGTTATATAACTGGTATATAGAAAAAGAAAAAAAAGAGAAAGAAGAAAACAAAGAGTCTTTTTTAATGAAAAATAGATATGCTAAAAAGAAAGATGAAGATGGAAACGAAGTTTATGGAAGGGTTTTATATAAAAAAGCAGATAATGAGAAAATAGTATTAGAAAGTTATGAGTCAAAAGAAGATATGCTAAACCAAATGAAAGGAGATAAGTTTAAAGTAAAGGGGTATGAAGAAGAAGACTCAAATGACTTAACTCCAGTAATATTTACAAACGATGACCATTCTTTTTCTTCTGGTTTTGAAAATACGTATAACGCTGAGGTTATTGGATATTTTGATAAAAAAATAAATGACGCTAAAGAATTTGACGATGAAGAGGAAGACATTATTCCTCAAAACATCTTTATAGAAAATATAGTTAAGCAAGCTGAAAGCATGATTGAAAGTAATCAGTCATTACAGGAAGCTAGAAAAACAGCTGGAATAAAAGAAGGCAATTCTTTGATGTATGCAGTGAAAGAATTGTTAAAATCAGAAGTATCTTGGAAAAAAGAGTTTAGGCAGGGATTAAATATATATCTTTCAGATAGAGGACATTCCGTAGGAAATAAAAAGAGTTATATAACAAGTCTAATGAATCCTAGAACGAGATATGGAATACTTGGAAAACATAATTTAAAGACAATAAAAAAAGAACAAAACTATATTTTACTTGCAGTTGATACAAGTGGTTCATGTTTCTACGATGAGCATGATAAAAAGAGGTTTTTTACTGAAATAGATGAGATTTCAAAAGAAATGGAATTTAATAATGCAGGAAAAGTTTTTATTTTCATGTGGGACTGGATGGTCTTAAACAGAGAAATGATAGAATATAAAACAGGAGATTGGAAAAAGTTTAACCTTAGAGGAGGCGGAGGGACTAATCCAGAAGTTGTTTTTAATTTTCTTAAAGAAATCTCAGAATAAAAAGGTAATAGTTTAATTATGAATATAAATAAAAAAGAAAAAATTTTCATAAAAGATAAAAAGAAACTTCCATTCTTGTTAGTTATGACAGATGGATATTTCTATAGAGGTTTAACTGGAGATTCTTTAGGGATATATGAAAAAGATAAAGATAGTCTAATGTTTTTAACTAAAACTTCGTCAAGAGTTCCAAGTGGAATAAAGGCGATAGAGTATAGGTGAAAAATGTATATAAATAAAGAAGAAAAAGCAACTGGTTTTTTAGAAAGATACCTTGGTCTTAGTGACACTATAGTAAAAGTAAGAAACGATTTAGTAAAATGTTCTATGACTGTGAAAAGTAAGAACATTTCAATTGTAAGTTCTGTCATTAATGAGAACTATAAAGAATATTATAGTATAAAATCATTATCAGTTAAAAAAAATATAAACATTAAAAATAAAAGTCATAAAGTATTCCTATGAGCGATTTGTTAGATTTTGTCTTAAAGACATATGAAATTGAAATAGTTAATTATTTCAACCTACTCTCTTACGAAAAAGAGTTAACTGTAAGTTTTTTTCCTGAAAGTGAAAAACTAGCTGACTCTTGTGTAAGTAAAAACAAGAACGTTCTAAAATATGGAAACTTTAAAGTCTCGTTCATTCAAGATTTCAGTGTAGATAAAAAGTTTATGTCTGACATAAACTATTGCGAAATAGATAACATGAAATTTATAAAAATTATTACTCAATTCACAAAAGAAACTTCTTATGATTTCATAATTGGAAGAAGTTCAGAAATGAAGGATATAGTTAAAATTTTGAAAGAAAGAGAGGAAAAAAAGAATTTTAGCTTTAATTCTAGCTTTCCAATCATAGGTTTTGACTTTAAAGATATAGAGAAGGAAACTATAAAATTTTTAATGAATGAAGATTTTAGAGAATATTGCTCTTCTAAGCATATTAAACTAAAAAGAGGAATTATTCTTGAGGGTAAGCCAGGTTGTGTCTCTTTAAATACAAGTCTTAGAATAAAAACAAAAAACAGTAAACTATCAAAAGTTTATAAAATAAAAAATAAGTTTTTACAAGAACCTCATGAACCTATCTTTATACAAAGTTTGTATGAAGGAAAGATTCAATACAAGGAAATAGAAAAAGTAATATTCTCTGGAGAAAAAACTGTATTTGAGTTAAACACACTACATGGAAAGAAGATAAGATGCTCAAGTGAACATCCTTTTAAGGTTCCTTCTTCTGAAATAAGAGAAAGAGGAATTAAGGAAAAAGATAATTTTGTAAAACTTGAGGACTTAATTATAGGTGAAGAAATTTATTGTAAAGGTTTTTTCAATAAATTAATTCTTGATGAAATAACTTCTATTAAAAAAATAGGTATAGAGCCTACTTTTGATATAGTAATGAAAGATAGCGCAAATTTTGTTGCAAACGGTATAGTAGTTCACAATACAGGGAAGACATTAACTCTTCAGTGGTTAAGAAATGAAGCTGAAAAAAATGACATAACATATAGACAATTTAAAACAATAGAAGACTTTTCTGAAAATATTGATGAATACTATGAAAATGAAAAAAAGATTTTTGTTTTTGAAGATTTTGACGCTGCATTACAAGAAAGAAGTGAAACCGGAAAAACTCCTAATCAAATCCTTGGAGCTGTTCTTAACACTCTTGAAGGGGTTGAAGAAATAAATGATGTTGTATCAATATTTACTACAAATAATATTGATGTATTCGACAAGGCTTTTATTCGTCCGGGTAGAATAGATAAAGTCTTTAGGTATGAACTGCCAACATCTAAAGAATACATAGACTTTTTTAATGCCTATATTCCAAGCGAAAAAGAGTTTTTTAGAGAAATGGTTAACCATATTGACTTTTTAAGTACTGATGTTTCATACGCTATTCTTAAAGGAATTTGTGATGATATTAATATTTCAAAATTCATGAATGATTCATTGACAAAAAAAGAATTATTTGATATAATTAAGAATAAGGTTGATGGAGCAAATAAAAACGAAAGCGTAAAAAACATAGGCAAATATATATTATAAAAAAAGGATTTATATGATTAATAAACTATTTACAAAACCAAGACTTTATACTTCTAATATGAGTGACGACACTCTGATATATTATGAGAATAATGAAATTATAAAACTATTAGAAAAGGAATTCCCTTCTTTTCAGATGGGGTTTGTTCCTGATAAGTATGAAGTAGCATTTTTACTAATAGAAGAAGACATGAAAGATTCATTTAGAGATAAATGGAAAATAGCGTTTTTCAAAAAAACACTAGACGTATTATCAGGAGGAACTATAACTTTAGATAATATAGAAGCAATGAAAGACGCAAAAGAGAAGTTTGAAGTATATAAAACAATAGATGGAAGTTATGAAGATGTAATAAATGTATCTTGCGACTTAATTTCAAAACATAAAGCAAACATTAAAGAAAATTCTATCTAACCATTTGTTTATTATTACCAATTTTTGATGAAGCATTTTTAGTAATAGATAAAGCAGAAAAAATAGACAACGTTCCAGTTGAAACCAATACAGCCATTAATCCTGTTAATAAAGCCCCAAGTCCTATTTTCTTCATAGCTGCTTTGGTTTCAACTTTTTTTAATTTATCAATTAACAATTTATTACTTTTTTCTACTTGCTTAATCTTTTCTTTAGAAAAATTCTTATCTTTTTTTCCTGACGCAAAATCCTTTTCAATAATAGAAAATTCATCTGCAAGTTTAATAAAATCCTTACTTAATTTTTTTAAGCTCTGTAGCTCTCCATTAGAAACACTTTTAGACGACTTTACAATCTTATCATTTATCTTTTCTGCGTATTTATATAATCTTTTACTCTTTTTGAAAATCTTTAACCCTTCTTCAAGATAAAAATTTTCAGTTTTAATATATTCATTGTAACTTTCGTTCATTTCTTTTAAATTCATTTTTTATTCCTTTAGTAATACTATATCTTTACATATTCCAAACCCAAACTTTCTGCCCACAATCGTATATTCTGTTATACCCCTCAAGCTTCATTATTTCCTTTTCAGTCTTTTTATCATCATAGAATTCAAAGTTAACTAACTTTTTTTTCTGAAAATTCATTCTGTTATATCTCTTTCCTTGCATAATATAATAATATTGTGGAGGAGTCTTGTGAGAATAGGAGAATTTAAGAACTTCGTATAGTCCTCCATCAAAAATTCTTGTGTCAGAATAGCTAACTATAGAACTAGGATTATATTTTTTTATGAAGTTTTTGAATAACTTTGAAGCTCCTCCGATTATTTTTGTATTTTTTTTATTTACAAATCTAACAAGTTCCCACTGATATTTTTTATCAAATCTACTTTTACCAAATGTCATCAAAGATACAAGTATGTCTTCATAGTATAAGCCAATATTTATAGAACTTGAGGTTTTTCCTTGTAAATGATTTTCTTCTTGAAACTCCTTAGCTTCTTTACTTTTAACTTCTTTAATTATAGTTTTTCTAGCAAAAATTACGTCTTCAAAGATATTTAACTTCGTATTTATAATAGACTTAACTATATCTTTTTTATTTTCCCATTCATCTTCAAAAATATGATAAACCCTAATTCCCTTTTCTTGAAAATAATTAGTCTTATGAAGATGGTAATCATTAGCTTTAAATTTATCAGAGTGCCAATATAAACCATCAAATTCAAAACCTATTTTCTTATCTGGTATATAACAATCAATTTCTAATCCGTCTCTATATTTTATGCCTTCATTGATAGAATTACAATGCTCTAACATTTCATTTTCTCCTTTAGAAAATCCCTTAATAAAAGGATTGCATTTAGGACACCTTGGCAATATTTTTTTATCATTAAATTTATCTATAAATTCTGTATCACATTCATTACATTTCCATTTATAATATTTATTTTCTCTTTTACCTACGTAATCATCTAAGTCAAACATAGGAGTATATCCAGAATTAATTATGTCATATAATGATTTAGTTAAATTTGTTTGTCTAACTTTCTCTTTAATATTGTCAGAAAACATAGGCGAATTTCCGCCATATCTTTTATTGTTAGTTTCTTTTCTTTTCTTAATAATTTCAGTATTAGAAAAAGGTTGTTCTCCGTATTTTTCTATTAACGTTGTTCTTGATTTAATAATTATTTCTTTGTTTCCTAAAGGAGATGGAGAGTTATATTTTTCAATATTTGCTTGTCTAACCTTTTCTTTGATGTTATCAGAAGACATAGGAGAGTTTCCTCCATACTTTTCGTTATTAGTTTCTTTTCTTTTCTTAATAACGTCTTCTATTTTATTGTTTTCATGAAAAGAGTTAGATGCTTTTTTTGCTATATCTTTTACTTTCATAATGTTTTCTACACCATACTTCTCTAAAACAGTCTTCTCTCTTGTTTTATTGGCTTTAACTTGACTTTCTTTTGTTCTCATTTTAGATAACTTAGAGTAATATTCACTATTTCTTTCTATCTTCTTGTAAGACTTTCTGTCTTTTTCTGATAATAAACATTTTTTACACTTGAATTCTGTTATTGTATCAAACTTAAATTTTTTTCTGTTACCTTCGTTTCCACACTTTTCACAAATAAAAAAAATCATGTCGTTATATGAGCAATTCTCAACTATTTCAATGTAAGGTAACTTACTGTTAAAGATTTTTTCTTCTTTTTTTCTATTTTTAATTTTTATTATCATTATTCTCTCTTAACGTTTGATTAATAAAGTTAAACATTTCAGTTTCACCTTTAGAGTCACCTTTAATAAAAGGATTACACTTAGGGCATCTTGGCAATATTTTTTTGTCGTTAAACTTATCTATAAATTCTGTATCACATTCGTTACATTTCCATTTATAGTGTTCGTTCTTATGTTTACCTATGTAATCATCTAAATCAAACATAGGAGTATATCCAGAATTAATTATGTCATATAATGATTTTCTCAATAAAGTCTCAGAAACCTTTCTCCTGACTGTCTGAGACGACATTGGAGAACTTCCTCCGTATTTTTTATTATTAGTTTCTTTTCTTTTCTTTATTACTGCATCAATTTTTGAGGAATTATTAACTCCATATTTCTTGGTTAATTCTTTATTCATAGAGCTAATAGTATTGTTCTTTTTACTTGCAATACCAATTTTTCTTTTAGTTTCTTCTGAATGTTTCTTTTTAGGTATGCAACTAGAACATAAAAAACCATTAAGTTCAATTCTTCTTTTTTGCTTACTTACTTCTTTACTACATTTATCACACTTAAAGCTAACGTAATAGTGACTTCCAGCTTTTTCATAAGAACCTTCGAATATAGACTTATTAGTTTTTAATATTTTAATTATATTCATATTTTTTAATTATACTGTATTATTCTTTTATTGTCAATAAAAAAACCCCATCCTAAAAGAATGGGGTTTGAACTACTTAATTAGTTTTAATTAAATAATGTCAAGATTTTTAATACTAAGTTTTGCGTAAAAGAACTCTCCACGAATAACTTTAGTTACTGCGTATCGAGAAAAGAATCCTCTAATACTATTAAAGTTA
>JAUZSW010809889.1:0-44229 GCA_034780735.1 Hyalogyrina grasslei
CAGCCTGATAACGGCAATGGCGCACTTATACTTTGGGAGTATGGTATCGCAGACTGTTCCTGTCT
Organism: Hyalogyrina grasslei; assembly: GCA_034780735.1. Classification (NCBI taxonomy): domain Eukaryota; kingdom Metazoa; phylum Mollusca; class Gastropoda; family Hyalogyrinidae; genus Hyalogyrina; species Hyalogyrina grasslei. Next base: position 66 of record JAUZSW010809889.1, read on the forward strand.
TCGCTGAACCAATTGAAGCGAAGGATAGGGGTTAATCATGACCAACACCAACACCAACACCAACACCAACACCAACACCAACACCAACACCACTTACAACGGCTGGACGAACCGGGAGACCTGGCTGGTGAATCTCTGGTTCGACATACAAGAGATAGCAGAGGGCTGCCCAATCCCTACGGACAACGACACCGAAGACGAGATGCTAGACGACCTTGCCAACGCTATCCGGGCAGAGGTGGTGCTGGTTACCGACGCACACGAAGACGACCTACCAGCCGCTGGTTTCGTCGCCGATCTGCTGCCGTCCTTGTCCTACCTGACCGACCGAATCAACTTCCGGGAACTAGCGGAAGCAGCCGACTGATGCCAGCCCCAACCGCAACCAACGACCGGAACACAAGGCCGGTACCTACGAATCTCCGCCTACTTATGGCTTTCTTTCGGATCAATCAGACCCAACTCTCCGCCATTCTACCTACGAAACCCAACAGTTTCACGGCCCATCGATGGCTCGAAGGTACCTCAACACCCACCAGACGCAACCAAACTGTCATATAAGATACCTTCCACCTCCCTCCTAACTCCCTCTCGCAACCTACTCCCCTCTTCCTCCTCGACCTTGCCAGGTACCAGCCACCCCCGGAGAACAACAACTAACTACCCTTATCTACCCTTACCTACCAATGATTACCGGACGTCACCACTAACTTCCCTTAATCTACCCTTATCTACCCTTACCTACCTATCACCCCTATCTTACGCCACATCTCCAAATAATTCCGTGGTCACTGTGGTCAAGTCGTGGTCACTAGAAAAACCCTTGAAACCCTACTGTTTAAAGTACTTCTTCTATAGAAGAAGTACTTTAAACAAAGAAGTACCTATATTTAGGTACGGTTCGTATACGGGATCGCTAGTCCCCCCTAGCACCTACCAACAAAGGGGGGGCTGGTCTTTATAAACTCTATAAGTGCCGCACACCCCGCCCAATTTCGTGGTCTCGTGGCCACTAAGCATATCTACCTATTCCATTACACCCCCTCCCCAACTATCATTACCAACACCACCCACCAAACCAAAGGAACCAACCAACCATGATCCTCCCACCACCCACTAACCCCGACCCCCAGACCCACGACCACCGCCAAGGCGAACGACGCCACTATCACGCCCGCCGCAGCACCATGATCCCCAACCCCAACGACCACCGCCAGGCCGACCGACGGCAGCAACGAGTCCTCCGACACAGCGACACGCAGCCGAAGAAGAACCCAAACGACCCCCGCCAGGCGGATCGTCGTTCCGCCCGGCTTCGCCGCCGCCCGGTCAAGGAGTACCCTGACCGCCGAGACGGGCGCCGCCGTATCCACGGGGTGTACTCCATCCTGGTCTTCACCGACGCTCTCCCCCGCTACCTGATACCAGGCAGCATACTGCTCGACGCTCACACCGAGGCCGCAGCTCTCACCGAGGCACGCACCCACCCTCGTATCCCGGACGAGGCCCGCTGGTACGCCTTGTACTGCAACGGTGTGCTTGCCCGCCCGCACTGGTCCCGCCCAGCCAGCCGCTAACGCACCGCCACGGCCACCGCCAGCCACAAGGAAACACCAATCATGCAAACCACCCACAAACGCAGCCACGGGCAGCACAGACCCCTTACAGCCCAAGGGCGCCGCACCACCCAGCAAGAGCGTCACGACCTGTTCGTCCTCGTTGCCGATCTGATCCTCAACCCACCAACCAAAGGAAACAACTAATGATCCACTTCACTGCCCATGACGCTCATATCCCCGAAGATTCGCTCGACGTTCGCGAATCGAATTCACCAACCTCGACGACGCTACTGAGCATAGGCACACAACGCTCTTCGGCTTCCCTGTTCCTCGACCGGGCAGACACGGCCCGCCTTGCCAAGTGCCTCACTGAACTGGCTACCGCCCCCGAGACGGTCGAACCCTGCGAGCTAAAGCTGGGCGACAAGTACCAGGTTCACCCCGCCCAGAACTACCGGAGGGACAAGCCGCCCATTACCCGTGTCCACATAGGGTATGACCCGGCTACCCAAACCTTGTTCTATCGGGGCACGGAGGACCCTAAACGGCTGCGCTTGACTATCATGGCTACAGCCTATAGGTGGGTGCGGGCATGACCACCACCGGAACCAAATTCACCGGCTTACCCCCGAACAGAGCCCGCACACTACAGACCTACAGGGCTGACCGAGGGGTGGCGATAGCCATCTCCGACCCCGCAGGCCGTATTGCGATGACCCGTATCGACCGGTCTGACGCTATCGCCTTTGCTGCCGAGGTGCTAGAGGCGGCGGTTCCCCCTACCATCGCCCCCTCTAACATGCTCATCGATGATAGGGTGTACCTCGCCACCACCGACCGCAACCGACCCTTCACCCGGTACGGGGAGATGCTCACTGTCCGAGGCTACGACTCTGCCAACGACCGGCTGTTCTTTGACACCGCCGTCGCCCCGCTCACGTGGTGGATACACGCCAGCACTTACGACTGGTGCGCTGCGTGCGAGTTCCCCGGCTCCGAGGTCAAGGCATGACCACCAACCCCAACCCAAAGGAAGATACGATGACCAGAATATTCACACATGACGAACTTACGAGCCTTGGCAGCGTGCCGCACGCCTACAATATCTACGCCGGTATCACGAAGTGGTACGACCCGGGCGACGATATCTCATGGTACGACATGAGCGTCGGCGCTTTCATACACGAGGGGTACAGCGTGGTTGACGCCTTCACCACTCTACTCCGTAGGGTGCGCAAGTCGATACCCCGTGACGCTGAGCCCTGGTACGTAGGCAACCGGCATGTCCAGTACACGTACTACCGGGGTAGCACCAAGGTGAAGCTGGCTGTGACCGTGTATAACAACGGGACGTGCGAGCTGGTGCAGACCGGCGTCGAGGTGGTCCACCACGAGGCAACCGAGGCGTATGATGAAGAGATCCCCCAGTTCGAGACGGTGTGCTCATGACCGCCGAGGACCGCAACATAGGCCCTAACGCCGTTGTGTCCGACAACGCCACTGTGCACGGCAAAGCCCGTGTGGCAGGTAGCGCCTATGTGCACGGCAACGCCAGTGTGCTCGGCAAAGCCCATGTGTCCGGCAGCGCCTATGTGTCCGGCAGCGCCTATGTGTACGGCAACGCCCGTGTGTACGGCACCGTCCATGTGCACGGCAACGCCAAAGTGTACGGCACCGCCCGTGTGTACGGCAACGCCCAAGTGCACGGCAACGCCCGTGTACTCGGTGACGCCCATGTGCACGGCTACGCCAGTGTGTCCGGCAACGCCCGTGTACTCGGTGACGCCCATGTGCACGGCTACGCCAGTGTGTCCGGCAACGCTTTAGTGGCGGGCGATGCCGATGTGTTCAGCGCACGGCATGTCCTGGTCATCGGGCCTATCGGGAGCGAGAACCAGTACATTACCCTCTCTCGATCTGCCAACCCTGACCCGGTGTGCGTGGTCGGCTGTTGGTCGGGCAGGTTGTCCGGCCTGATGGCCGAGGTACGTACCCGTGCCCCCGAGTACGTCGCCGAGTACGAGGCGGCTAAGGTCCTGCTTGATACCCGTGCTGCCGAGTGGGCATCATGACCAGTGTCTTTGATTGGTTCGCACCGGAGCTCTTCAACATGCTTCACCCGGAGCACACCGAGGGCACGCACCGCTTCGAGCTGGTGGTCCACAACAACGTCAACGAGGGCCAGCAGACCATCGAGCTTACCGCTTCCGACAACCACAACCCCGACTACAACTGCACCTACAGTGCCGATAACTACCTGCTAGAGGGCGAGATCCTGGATCTGTTGCGCACGGTGGCTAAAGCATTGACAAACCAGAGACGCTTGTACGAGGACGACTACCTGAAAGGGCTTTACCAGTGATTACTACCCACTTCCACTGCCACTACGACGAAGAGGTAGACGCCGAGGGCACAACGTGACCAACAAACGGCACATCTTCCTAGCCATCTACTGCATCCTCCTGTTCGACTACTTCGTACTACTCACACTCACCTAACAAAGGAACTACAACCATGTCACCAAACCACGCAAGCGCAGTCATCGACCCCATGCTACCTCTTGTCCGGGTCACCATGACCACACTAACCCACGAATACTACGCCCACCTCACCCCGGACGAGGCGACCATCCTCGCTAACCGGATGCTGCGCATGGCCGACACCATCCGGGATCGTGAGCGCCGGGCCCGAGAGGACCTCGTACTCACCTCTAGGTGGAGTACCGTCAAGGCCCACAAGCAACCAGACGACAGTGGGGTATCCTTCGATGTCTCCAACACCATCGGCGGGTGCGAGTTCGACCTCGATACCGAGAACGTTGACCGCCTAGTCAAGTTCCTCAAGGGGGAGTGATGACCTTAGCCGAAGAGTTCCCCGCCGACTTGATAACCGGCGACCGGGAGGAGGACTACCACAATGTCCTCAATGACCTGTCAGTGTACGACATCGACGCCTCATCCACCGAGATGGCGCAGAACGTGATCGTGTTCTTCGATGACTCGTTGATCGTGTACCCGGACAACGACAAGCACGCCCCGTACACCTCCACCGTGTTCGACGAGGCCGTAGGCAACCTGTAATGGAGACACCTGATTGGGTACTACTGCTCTTCCTTCTGATGCTCGTTGTGCTCTACACTGGGAACCACGCATGACTATCACCACACCAATACAGCTCTCTATAGCCGGGTACTTGCTCCGCACCGTACGGTACCGGCTACCAACGGCGTACATCCGGGAGAGCCACACCATTATCGACGACAGCAACGAACCCGCCGTGTCCACCGCAACATCGTCGATGTTTGTGACAATACCGACAACACACCCCAGCGCTCCGAGCATGGACGATGCGGCATGGCTGGCGGACAACGCCCTAGACACGTGGCTAGACAACCAGAGCTTCGACGACCTGCACGTCGAGGGGTCGATCACTGCCACGGAGTTCTCTGTATCGGGCGGGTACGTCCGCTTCACCTACGACATCACCCAAACCTCCACCCTAAGGACATCATGACCGCAAGACGATTCACATCCAAGCCCGACTTAGACGGGGACTACGTTATTGCCCGGGACTACACGACCAGCTCAGGCGAGGACGTTGTGCTGCTAAAGGTAGTGGATAATGTGACCTGGCTGGACAAGCAGGACCAACGCCGTCTCGCCCAGTTCCTAAACAATGAAGACGTGGCCCCCCGCATTGACACCCAAGAGATCACGGACTGGTCTACCCTCACCTTCGGCGACGAGTTCGTTCGGAGTAACGGAACACCTAACACCTTCATCGCATACATACCGGAAGCGGGACTGGTGGTGTACACCGGCTGGGACGCAAAGAACCACGCCGTTGCACACCAGTGTCTGTCCGACTCCACTCGAAAGGTAACGACCCCATGAGCAACACCAACACCAACACCAACACCGCACCCGAGGGTGTGCCCCTCTACAACGACCGGGAGGTGGCCCAGCGTACCAGCGAGGTCGTAGCCTCCTTGTACCTCAACACAGCGAACATGCTCCGCTTGTCCCTACCCGACGACCTTTCCGCTACCCACGCCCGGGCGGAACTTGACACCCTGGCAGAGATGGCAGAGAACCCGGCCGTGTCCGCCGCTATGGGTGCGTTACGTGTTCTTGTTGAGTCAGTGCTGATCGAGGACGAGGGGCGCTCCGCTGCCGACGAGGAGTAATGCTAGCCGACCAGGCTTGGCGAGCCCAGGCTGCGTGCCGGGGGCTACCCCCCGGCACGTTCTGGCCCCTCTCGCACAAGCGCAGGGCCGAGGCAATCCTAATCTGTAATGGGTGCCCCGTCATCGCCCAGTGCGGCGACGACGCAACCCAGCGTAAATACACCGGAGTAGTACGAGGAGGTACCCTACGATGAGACAGATGGAAGACCCTAGAAGGCGGGTGATCGCCCTGGCCATGTACCGTGGCTCGGCCAAGCACACCGAGGTAGCTCACGCTCTCGGGGTATCGACAGCCATGCTCCATGCTGAGCGCAAGATCGACATTGGCTGGGACGACCAGGTAGAGGACGCTATGGCTAACGCTATGGAGCCTGTCCTGGCCCACGCCCAGCAGCTAGCCTTGCAGGCTGACCCCTAGGGTAACCAGCGGGGCATCCACCAAGCGCTTTAGCTGTTGATGAAGTGGTACACCCGGAACATCGACCGGGACCACGAGTCACGGCTCCTCACCCAGAAGGGTATCCAAGAGGCTGCCCTGTCCCGCAACACCGGGACCCAGGCGCACGCCTTGTCATCCCCGCAAGAGGGGGCCGAGTTCCTTGCCGCCCTCACCGCCCCGCAGGAGGACCCCGAGGACGCCGACATTGTGCCGGAGGGCGAGGACGAGGACGAGGACCAGTGAAACGAGTTACTGCCAACTTCCTCGCAGACACTTCCGAGATACCGGAGTTCCTCAACTGGCTGACTGACGTGCTCGGCTCCGGCCAGCCCATTAGCATCGACACCGAGACTCGATCGTTGCTCACCTTATGGGTACCGAGGACGCCGGACCCGCTGGCCCCCGGCCTAGGGTACTGCCGCCTCTGGCAGGTGGGCACCGCTACCGAGGGGTGGGCACTCGACGCCACCAGGTGGCACGGGGTCATCAACGAAGCTATGCACCGCATCGTAGGCGCAACCAACCAGGTAGCGTTTGCCAACAACAAGTTCGACCAGCACGTGATGGAGCGGGAGGGGTGGCCGATCATCCCGTGGCACCGTGTCCACGATGTCGTCGTGATGCACCGGCTATCCCGGTACTACGAGCAGTTTCACGGGCTCAAGCCTATGGCTGAGCAGGAGTTCGGGGCTCACGCCCAAGCCGGGCAGCAGCGCCTCAACGATGTCAAGTCCGTGAACAGTTGGGACTGGGACACGATCCCGGTTGACACCCCGGAGTACTGGCAGTACGGGGTCATGGATACGTGCCTCACCGTGCAGATGGCAGACATCCTCGTACCGGAGCAGACCTGGTGGTACGACGTGGAGATGGAGTTCTCCCGTATGGCCTACAACATGGAGCGTAACGGTGTACTAATACACCGCCCCAACCTGGCTAAGGCGATAGTCCAGTGGGAGCAGGACGTCGCCGACTCGAAAGAAGCCCTCGCCCAGCTAGGCATAGACAGGCCCGGCTCCTCCAAGGCGGTAGTCGAGGTGATGTCGTCGCTGGGGTTCAAGCCGACCACGTTCTCCGACAAGACGGGCGACCCCGTGCTAGACAAGATCGTCTTTCAGACCCTTCAAGAGTTGGGTGGTCCGCTCGCCGAGCAGGCCACCCACCTCATGGAATACCGGCGTGCCACCAAGTGGCTCTCGACCTACGGGAAGGGAATCAACAAGGCCCTGTACCCAGGCAGCGACCGGATCAATCCGACGATTAACACGATGGGTGCACTCACCGGCCGGGTGACTATCGCCAAGCCGGGCCCAGCGCTCCAGACGATCCCGGCAGCCAAGGTCACTCGGAGTATCTTCACCGTAGGCCGGGGCCGCACTATCCACGCCGTGGACTATTCTTCTCAGGAGGTGAGAATCATGGCTGCGCTATCGGGTGACCCGGCTATGGTGGAGTTCTTCAACCAGGGACCTGGCGACTACCACCAGTACGTCGCCGACCTCGCCAGCATCCCCCGCCCCGTAGCAAAGGTTGTGACCTATTCTAGGGCGTACGGGGCTGGCGTGGCTACGATGGCGCAGGGTGCGGGCGTATCACCTACGGACATGCAGGGGTACCTTGACCGGATTGACGCCGCCTTCCCGGAGGCTATGAAGTGGAAAGACCGGGTTACCCGTGAGGCGGAGGAGCAGGACAACCCGCATGTTGTTCTCCCGTACGGGCGAAAGGTGCGCCTTGAGCCTGGTACCGAGCACACTACGGCTGCCAACACGATGATCCAGGGCCACGGCGCCGACGTCGCTAAGCTGGCTGCCACCCGTGTGTCGCAGGCGGGGATGGGTGACTTGGTGATGCTTCTGATGCACGACGAGTTTGTGCTCGACACCCCCGAGACGGCCGGTCCGCACCTTGCGCAGGCTGTAGCGGGGTACATGGTCGATGACCTGCTTGAGGTGCCGCTCACCGTGGATATCGACGGCCCCCTCCAGACATGGGGGGACAAGTACGAATGACCATGACCCGTGATCGTGCCATCGAGGTGCTCCGCTGGGGGCACTGCTATGCCAGACCGAAGCTCAAGCCGAACGAGAAGCGTGACGCCCTTAGGTACATGCGCTCTAACCCAGAGACCAGCCACCACCTAGGCTGGCCCCAACCACCCGAGGAGAAGAAGAGATGATAACGCCAGATGTGAGCCACAAACTGTACGAGACCGAGGAGGGGTACTGCCTCTGGGCCAGACTCCTATCCCAGTCGGTGTCCTTGACTGACATCAACTACGGGTTCTGCGAGATCAGGTACGAGAAGCTCGCAGAGACCATCAAGTTCCTCCAGCAGGTGAAGGATGACATCGACGGAGAGGCTGGTGGGGGCAAATGAGTTTGCCACCACGATCCCGTACGACTGTCGGAGGGGATATCGGCTATTACGTAGATGTGTCCTGTGTGCTCGGCGGGAAGCTCGTGCACTTCGAGGCCCCGCACGCCAGAGGGTACGCCGGAATCACTGTGCACATCAGCGACGTACCAGCCATCATCAACTTTCTAGACAGAGCTGTAACTGCGGCGAAGGAGTGCCACGATGGCTGACGTACCTGTAGTAAACAACACGTTAATGGACCCTAAGACCCATATGGAAATTGAGGTGAACCAGCACACTAGTAACCACGGCGTCGTGATACCCGCCAACTTCGGTAACGTGGTAAAGCTACCGTTTGCCTTGGTGGAGCAGTTGGCCGAGTTGCTGACAGAGATGGTAGAGATGCACTACGATGTCTAGGCCGACCCTCTACATCGCAGTGGACCCCGGCGTGGTGTCCGGCGTGACCACCTGGTCCACCAGCAAGACCGGCACGTTCGACCCGGATAAGCCCGTCAACATGAACCACCGGTCTTTCGAGATCGACGACATAGCCCGCACTGCCGAGCATGTGCGTGACCTGATCGACGACCACGGGGCCGACGGCATAGACTTCGTGACCGAGATGTTCACGATCTCGCAGCGCACGATCAGGGGCAAGGTGTTCTACGAGTCGCTGTACTTCAACGGGTGGGCATTCATCGAATACCCGTTCGTCTACTTCCAGACACCCGCCCAGGCCAAGTCGTTTGCAACCGACGACAAGCTCAAGCACCTGGGTTGGTGGGACCCATCCAAGGATGGCCACGCCAACGACGCCTACCGGCACATGCTGGTTCGTGCCGTGAAGAACCGAGAGCCAGAGGTGCTCGCCGCCCTACAGGAGATGACATGATTACCGCACCACCCACCCTAGACTACAACCCCGAGCGGGGGTGCTTCGACGTCGTTACTGGTGTCAGGGACACCGCCCGTATGCGCAGCATGACCAGTGTCCGAGCGTACCGGAAGAAGGACACCGACGAACCCGGCCGTGTCCACTGGCACCTTCCCGCCACCTACCAGCACGCCGACCAGCTAGCGTTGACGCTCCCCGACGCCGAGGAGACCGAGGCGTACTCCAACGAGGCCACCGATCTAGTCGAGGCGTACGACTTCCGGGTGCGTGCTAAGACCGAACGGTTCGGTCCCACGTACAAGGGCCTAGCTCCCCTCCAAGAGGTGGGGGCCTCGTGGCTCTCCACGGGCAGCGGTATCCTCGCCGATGACATGGGGTCGGGCAAGACTGTCCAGGCCTGTGCCGCCCTCCAGTATGAGGGCGAGAGTGCCAATGACGTCCTAGTCATCACCACTAAGTCAACGCTGGGCATGTGGGCCGAGCATATCAAGGAGTGGACCGATGCCACCCCGTACATCTACCACGGCACCAAGTCCAAGCAGACCAAGGCGCTCGAAGGGTTCGACGCCGACGAAGGGAGACGTGTCCTGATAACCACGTATGGCCTGTGCCGCACTAACTCTAGGCTGGCTCCGTACGGACCCATCGCAGCTACCGGCGAACCCGGTGCCCTGAACAGGGACTGGGATATCACCATCGCTGACGAGTGCATGGCCGAAGGTACGAAGGTGTTAACGCCTGCGGGTGAGGTGCCTATAGAGTCCCTCAAACCTATGGACTTGGTGCTGGGTGTCGATCACCGAACGGGAGAATACGTGTGGTCCGAGGTGCAGCGGGTCATGAAGCGAGACCCCAAGCCTACCATAGAGATTCACGGTGTTCGTATGTCCGAGGACCACCCGGTCTGGACAGACGGGGGTTCACCCCACTACGATGTGGACTATGCCAACAACTTACCACAAGACCTGCGAACACTGCGGGGAACCATTCACAACCAAGCAGACCAGGGGGAGGTTCTGCTCCAGAAGGTGTGCGGGGCTGGGTACCTGGACGCCCGAAGGGGAGCGGAAGATGCGGGAGGGGCTAACACGCTACTGGACCCCGGAGAAGCGGGCGGAGGCGAGGGTCCGTTGGGCGGAGATACACGCAAGGCCGGAGGTGCAGGAGAAGCTTCGCAGCCACTTGTCGTCCGAGTCAAACCCGTTCCGGGACCCGAGGGTGCGGGCGAAAGCACAAGCGACATTAGCCAAGAGCGGGTGGAAGCACCTGAATGGGGGGAACGGTCGGGGTCTTACCGCCCCGCAATCGAAGTTGCTCGATCTGTTACCCAGCACTTGGGTGGCGGAGCACCCAGTGGTGACGGGGAAGAAGGCCGGTTCGGGGTTCCCGACGTCGTACAAGCTGGACCTGGCGGACCCCGAGAGGATGGTAGGCATAGAGGTGGACGGTCTGAGCCATCGAACAGCCCTCGGCAGGGAGCGGGACAGGAAGAAGGACGAGTTTCTCCGTCGTCTGGGGTGGACGGTCTTTCGGGTCTCAAACGGAGAGGCCCTGACGGACCCCTCTGGGATATTGAAACTAGCACTGGGAACTTCTTAGCGGAGGGGTTGCTAGTGCACAATTGCCACCTCATGGGCGTAAACCCAGGCAAGTCTGCTCGTGCCCTGTGGCAGATAGGCAAGACCTCCAGGCTCCGCTGGGGCCTGACGGGCACCCCCGTCAACGACCGGCCCGAGGACATCTGGAACCTGATGATGTTCGTTGACCCGACCGTGTTCGGCACGTCACGGGGAGGGTACCGTGACCGGTACTGCATCGTGCAGCGAGGGTTCTTCGGCGGTACCGAGAACCTGGGCCTCCACCCCCACCGGGAGGAGGAGTTCCACCGTGCCCTAGCCCCGTACTTCCTTCGTAGGCTCAAGGAAGAGATCATCAAGGACTTGCCCGAAGCCTACGAGACTCAGCGTATCACCCTCCCAATGGCACCAGCCCAGCAGAAGGCGTACAACGCCGTGGTTCGCTCATCCATTGCCGACATCGGCGGCACTCTGATCGCCGCAACCGATGCGCTGGCTAAGAACCTAGTACTCCGGTACCTGTCCGTGGGCGTGCCCGAGGTGGACGAGGAGACCGGCAAGGTCACGGGGATGGTGCCGAAGGCTAGCGCCAGCAACAAGGCCCAGTTCATCCTCGAAACAGCCACCGACAGGCATGGTGACCCGTTCATCGTGTTCGCCGAGAGTCCCAAGATCCTCCTCATGCTGGACGAGGTGCTCCGGGCAGCCGGGCACACGACCGGTCTGATAACAGGGGCCACCTCGCAAGTAGCACGGGACGCTAATGTCAAGATGTTCCAGGACGGCAAGATCAACGTCATGCTCATCAACAAGGCGGGAGCCGAGGGCATTACCCTCCACGCCGCTGACCTGATCGTGTTTGCCGAGGAGTCGTACCGGGCATTGACCAACCAACAGGTACGGGACCGTATCAACAGGTGGGGTCAGACCCGTAGGCCTCAGACGATTGTCCTGTTGTCCGCTGACACCATTGACCAGGTTCGGGAGGCTGCCCTCAATGGTAAGATGCGCCTCCAGGAGGAAGTGCTGCGGGACAAGGCGTCCCTCAAGCGTCTACTCACCGGTGCCGTATGACCAGATCTTTCAGGGGCCCAGAGGAGGATGCGTACCGGCTGGCCCGCAAGAGGCGCAGGCGGGGCAACAATCTACGGACTACGGCGCCGGAGTGCGGTACGGTCGAGGGGTTCGAGCTGCACCTGGCCCGTCCCCGGCGGGAGTTCCCGTGCGTGCCGTGCCGTATAGCATACCGGGACCGGGACCTGCCACCAGAGGAACGGGCGGACCCGTGGCAGATACTACACCCAGTTGAGTTCGACGATAGCTTCTTCACCCAACCCCCAAAGAGAGTGTCCATGTTTGTAGAGTACCCAGATGCGTGACATACGGTTGCGCCAGTCAGATATCAGAACGTTCTTGGAGTGCAAGCGCAAGTTCTACCTTGAGGTTGTGAGGGGACTTGTGCCCGCCCGTGAGCGTGACCCGTTGATGGCCGTGCCGTACGGGACCAACCACCTAGGCAACCTGATCCACGAGGGCATGAGCCGGTACTACACCGGCAGGTACGACAACATGACAAGGGAACAAGTGTTCGAGGACGTCCTGTCGTTCTCGCAAGAGTACGTAGACGAGAAAGCCTACGGGGTAGATGAGACCGGTGTCGCAGTGTCCCCGTCGCCCGAGTGGGTCAACGCCCTGGAGACGGCGCCGATCGTGGTGGCCGACTACATCCCGTGGGTGGAAGCCGAGAAGCACGACGTAGGCTACCGGACGGTAGCTGTCGAGGAGCGGATGGTCCACACCGTCAACCAGGTGACGGTCACCGGTCAGCCCGACCTAGTGATGTACGACGAACTCACTAACGAGTACGGCATCCTGGACCACAAGAGTGTTGGCCCGTTGTCCCCCGTCCGTCCGGGAGACTTCCAGTTGCTGACGTACGCCTGGCTGTACTGGAAGACGACCGGCAACGTCACCTCGTGGGCGGCGCACAACCAGCTCAAGCGTAACAAGCACACCGCACGGGCGAAGCCCCCGTTCTACGACCGCAAGCCCATCAGTATCTCGCTCGACGCACTTGAGCGGCACGATGAGTTGATGTGCTCATTGACTTCGGACATACAGAGGTATTACGATGATGTCCTGTCACACGGTGACGACCCGCCGGTGGGCTTGGTCCCGCCATCTATGACCGGGGAGTGCCCCTGGAAGTGCAGGGTCAACTCCCTGTGTGACTACATGCATGAGACAGGAGTTTGGGTGTCAATAGCTGACACAACCTACACAAGGAGAGAAGAAGTATGACTTCAAAATTGGAGAAGGTTACGTGTGAACTGGACGCTAGGGATTACCTTACCGTCCAGGCACACCCCGGAGGTCGCATCGTCACTGTCGGGCTCAAGACACCGGAAGGCTACGACTGGGTGGAGATGACCCCACGGAAGACCAAGACACTGCTCGGTCTCCTCCGGGACGCCCTCGACATGCTGGAGGAGACGCATGACTAACAAGCCACTGTTCCTCGTGATCCACGGACCGTACGGTTCGGGCAAGACCACGCTAGCCAACACCGCCCCCGGCCCCCGGCTGGTCCTCGACGGCGAAGGCGGGAGCGGGTTCCTGGAGAATGACTCCGTGTACTGGAACCCGCTCACCGAACCGGACCCACCCAGCGCCGACTCGCTCACCAAGGACACCTCCGTGATCGTGGATGTCCAAGGGTACGACACGTACCGGGCAGCCATCGACATCATCAAGTCGGGCGACCACCCGTTCGCCTCTCTCGTAATCGACTCGCTCACCGAGGTCCAACGCCAGATCCTGGACATCATCGACCCGACCGAGGACGAACTCAAGGTAGCCTCGAAGGCGGACAAGACGAACTTCAACGTGTGGAAGGTACTGCGGGACACCGTGGAGAAGGACGTACGGGGGTTCAGAGATCTCGCCCGGACCGGCTCCAAACACCCCATTCACGTGGTCATCGTATCCGCTAGCAAGGTGTACGGCGAGGACCCCCTCAAGCGGGCCTACCTTACCGGCGCCCTGCGTGACTCCATGTCCGGGTTCGTTGACATCTTCGGCTACTATCATGTGGAGAAGCGTCTCGTGGGCAGCGAGCTAGTGAAGGTGTGGGTACTGGACATCGACCAGCACAACATGAGCGTCGGCGAGGCCAAGTGCCGAGTGCCTTCTCTGTCCCGCAAGTTCCCCAACGGTATCGACAACCCGTCAGTGCCTAAGATCCTGTACAACATATATGGCCCCAAGGCCGAGCCTGAGGAGGCAAAGTAATGGTAAGCGTAAACGTATCAGCACTACTCGACGAGGTAGCCCAGGACACCGGCGGGAACCGAGGGGACTTCGAGTTCCTTGACGGTGACAAGTTCGGTGTCAAGATCGTACGGGTCAATGGCTCCATCCAGGACGACCTACCACGGTGGGGTATATGGCTAGAGGCCACCACTGGTGAGCAGTCGGGCGGACGCTTCTGGCACAACCTGGACTTCTCCAGCGACCCCAAGTGGAAGTGGAAGAACAAGTACACCGTGGCCGGACTCGAAGCTCTCGGCATCCCCCAAGAGATGTACACCGGCGAGTTCGATGCCGAACTCATTACCGCCGCCCTCGAAGGACGCAGCGCCATCTGCACGGTCAGCCTGTCCGACAAGATGGACGCCAAGGGTAAGCCCTACGTGAACCTCTACCTAGCCGGAGCCAAGGACGGGACCGAGGCTTCCGCTAAGCCCGCAGCCGAGGTCGAAGACGAGCCGGACTACGGGGACTACTCGTAATGAAGCTGCCAGTTGCCGTCGTGGCGAGTGCCGCCGACCCCAAAGAACTCCGAGAGGAGCTGCCCATAGCCTACGTCATGGAGCAGTGGGGTTACCTCCCCGCCGAGCAGGAGAACGACGGGTCCAAACTCGTCTACCTCAACCCCTGGAGGAACGATACCGTCCCGTCGTTGGACGTCTTCCTCTCGGACCAAGGGGTGCAGCGGGCCGGGGACATGGCAATAGGGTTTCAGGGCAGCGTCTTAGATTTGATCGGATTCGAGCGGGACACAACATCCGTCCGTGAGATCCTGGACGAGGGACGCAAGCTGTACGCCCAGTACCTCGCCGACAAGGACAGTTGGGCCGGGCCCAGGGTAGACAACCCCACCGGAGACGGTGTAGCCCCAAAGGTGATCCCTGAGGCAGCACGTGACAGGCTCAGCACCGGCGTGCTAAGTGAGTCCAACCCCGCACGGGAGAAGCTCCACGCCTCCCACCCCTACATCACCTCAGACACCCTACGGGACTTCCGTGTCGTAGGCGAAGGGGACTCACTAGCTGTTCCATACCCCGGCGACCCGACCCCAGCCATCCGGTACCGTGACCCAGACGGCGGCAAGATGTACGCCCGAGGGTCGAAGCCCGGCCTGTACTACAAGCCCGGAGAGTCCCTCGCCGACGCCGAGAGCATCGTACTCTGCGAGGGCGAGACGGACGTGTGGACCATCTACTCCATAGACCCCTCGCTGTTCCCCGTAGGCGTGCCGGGTGTCGGCCACCAGCCCACCAAGTTCGCCGACGAGCTAACAGGCAAGAGCGTCACCATCATATTCGACGGTGACACCGCTGGACGTGACGGTGCCCTCCGCTGGGCCCGTGTCCTGCAAACGTCGGAGTGTAGCGTCCGCATCGCCCCCATGCCCGACGGGTTTGACGTGTCCGATCTGGACCCCGAGGCGATCCTCTCCCACCTGAGTATGTCCAGGGCGATGGTCACCAACTCGTCCGGGATGGATGACACCAGCCAGGGGTACGGGGTCAACACCGGCAAGCCCGACGACCTACGGACAGTGTGCAACTTCACGCTAGTCACCAAGTCCGTGTTTGACTTTGGCGAGGATGGCCCTCGTTCCTTCCTCGTCGAGCCCGTGCTAAGCGGGGCGCCGTTCGGGCAGGAGTTCGTGCTGACGTTCGAGGACATGCAGTCCTCTGGCTCCCTGCACCGCTGGGCCACCCAGTTCTCTGGCTCCTGGTGGGGCGGTCCCACTGACCACCGTAGGCTACGTGCCGTACTGGAGGAGCAGGCGATAGCAGTACCAGCCGTCGCCGCACTCAACCGGCCGGGCCTCATCAACAACACCTTCGTATGGCCGGGAGGCGAGGTCGGTTCCCCCGGAGCCGTCTGCGTCCCCGACCCACAGTTCCCCATGTCTGACCCAGGCGTATTCCTCTATTTACGCCAGGAGTCAGCGACGAGCAGACAGATTGATGCAACTGTCTCTCGCCTGTTGGGGATGCACGAGGTCGAGACTATGCTACCTCTCCTGGCATGGCTCTCCCTCGCACCGTTGCGGTCCCGTTACGAGCAGTTCCCTCCTCTGTTCGTAACGGGCCGTGCCGGGTCCGGCAAGACTACCATCATCCACGAGACGTTATCGGTATTCACCGGCACCACCTTCTCCACCAACCTCACCTCGACCACCCCCTACGCCCTAGCGCTGACAATGGGGGCCACCAACTCGTGGCCCGTATGGTTCGATGAGTACCGGCCAGGCGCCCGTAAGTCCACCCAGGAGATCATGGACCAGATGCTCCGTGACGCCTACAACAAGGCGTCCTCCAGGCGGGGCGGGCTGGGGTCCGACAAGTCGGCGATCACCACCATCCACACCGACAACCCCCTGATCGTGTCCGGCGAGGACTTCGCCGACGAGCAGTCCCACCGTGACCGGCTGATCCGTCTTCACGTAAGCCGGGACGGTAAGGGTGTACTGCCCGTATGGACCGATGCGGACTACAGCTTCGCCCACACCTACCTGTCGTGGCTGGCATCTGGGGTGCGGGAGATCCGTGACTCCCAGATAGCCAAGCCCCCGGTCATCGACCCAAGCAAGTACCTACGACTAGGGATCACGGCCAGGCAGGCGTACAACTACGCATGCCTGGACGCCGGGTACGGTCTGCTACAGCAGTTCCTCCGGGACTACCACCTCTACGACACACTACCCGAAGCTGATTGGTCCGCCCTCGTAGGCGCAAGCCAGGAGGAGGCGGGGATCGACGTTGTGCTAGAGGTGCTACAGTCCCTCTACGAAGACACCGGTAGCAGTTCAGCCATCTGGGTTCGGGAAGCCGACGACATGCTGATGATCTCGGCGTCCGGTGTCCTCACCGCTCTGGAGAGGAACCGGGGCGGGGCCACCCTCCCGTTCCGGTCCAGCCGGGCGCTACTGGCCTACCTCGTGCAGGACATGGGGGCCACTACCGAGCGCACCTACTGCCCGACAGCACCAGGCAGGCGGATACGTTACGCCTGCTTGCCGAACCCCTGGAACCAGGAGTAGAATACCACCATGAAGATCGTTTCCCGGCACGCCTGGACAGCCAGGCCCCCCCGGCGTAAGTCGGATATGCATAGTTTCGACGAGGGGCTGTTCATCCACTACCTCGGCCAGGGGTACCCGGCCGGTATGTCCGACGAGGAGATCCTCCGGCGTGTGCAGGACTACCACATGGACACCAAAGGGTGGCGGGACATCGCCTACTCCTACGCCATAGGCAGGTCCGAGCGTGTGTTCGAGCTTCGTGGCTTCGGTGTAGCTGGCGGGCACACCAAGGGTCGGGACAAAGACTCCGGCCTGTTCTTCAACTTCAATAGCATGGCCATCGTGTTCCTCATCGGGCAGGGCGAGCGCCCAACACCAGGGATGCTCGAAGCCGGGATCAACCTGATCGCTATGCTAGAGGCAGAGAAGGGCCTCGGAGAACTACAGATACGACCGCACAGGGACGTCAGGCCAACGGCCTGTCCCGGAAACACCTTGGCCAAGTGGGCCAGAACAGTCAAGCACAACTCACCAGGAGCCATGATGAACGAGATCCAAGCCGAAGCCCTAGTCCGAGAGTGGTACGATCGTATCCTCAACCGGGTGCCCGACACCACGGGACTGGAGCACTGGAAGGTAGCTCTGGTCAACGACTACCCCGAAGACGACATTAAGTGGGAGTTCCTGATGGTGCGCCTTGCAGCCGACCTAGTTGCCCGAGCCGCACTAGCCGAGAACAAGAGCGCCCCCGTCGAGACCAACAAGTTCTACAACGACCTGGCTGATATGTTCGAGGCCATGACGGAATCCCTGAAAGAGGCGAGCAATGGATAACCTCGGTATCGCCGAGATCATGCTCGGTTTAATCGTCGGCCTATCCGGCTGGAACCTTCGGGAAACCTACGCCATCAACGGCAGGCTATCCCGGATAGAGGGCGTGATCGCCGACAACATCAAACATCTCGCTGACCACGAGCACCGAATCCGTGTCGTAGAGCACAAGGTCAAGTAGTGCCCGACCAGCAGAAGAAGACCCGCATACTCGTATTCGATGTAGAGACCACGCCCATCATCGGGTGTACCTGGGGCGTCTGGCAGCAGAACGTCATCAGAGTCTTGGAAGACACCCACATGCTTTCGTTCTCGTACCTCTGGTACGGGGAAGACGAGGTTCCTGCCGTAGTCAGCCAGCGCCAGTTCAAGCGTGCCTACAAGAGGAACCGTAAGGACGACAGGCAGCTCATCCAGGCGCTATGGGAACTGTTCGACGAAGCCGATGTTGTCATTGCACACAACGGAGACAAGTTCGACATCAAGAAAGCCCAGGCGCTGTTCGCCTCCCACAAGCTGGCCAAACCATCGCCGTTCATGTCAATAGACACGTTGAAGATCGTCCGCAAGCAGTTCAACTTTAGCCGCAACTCACTCGACTACGTGTGCGAGAAGCTAGGCATCGGAACGAAGCTACCCCACACGGGGTTCCAACTATGGCTCGACTGCATGGCCGGAGACGACGAGGCGTGGGGCCTGATGGAGCGGTACAACCAACACGACATCGTGCTCCTCGTAGGCCTGTACGAGTTCCTTCTCAAGAACGGCTGGATCGTGAACCACCCCAACGTAGCCGCTATCTCTGGGCAAATCGACTCTTGTCCACGGTGCGGGGGCCGTGATCTAATGGCCAGAGGCACCAGGTCTACTCAGGCCGGGCAGTACAAGCAGTACCAGTGCAAGGACTGCCAGTCCTACGTTCGGGGCCGCACAATGACCAAGGGTACCGCAACCACCTACCGCTAACACCAACAGGAGCCACACACACATGAGCTACAACACGAACCTACGAGGATCAACAATCTTCGTCTCCGGCCCGATGAGGGGTCGCCGCCACTTCAACCGGGTTAACTTCAACCGGGTTGACCAGTGGCTACAGTCGAAGTACGGCGTCCCGGCCGAGAGCATCTACAACCCTGTCCGTGCGGACACCAGGATCTACGGCAGCGAGGTGTTCGATTCCGCCTTGACCGGGAGCATAGACGAGATCCCGGAGGTGGCTGACTTCAATTTGTCGTACGCTATGGGCGATTGTATCCGGTTCATCGAAGAGCGGGCCGACACCATCGTCCTGCTCAACGGGTGGCAGAACTCCGTAGGCGCCAAGAAGGAGCTTAGCTCCGCCCTAATGTGCGGCCTCGATATCGTCCTGGAGCGTGAGCTATGATGGACCTGCACGACTTCGACGAAGTGTTGGCAAAGGCATACGGGTACGAGAAGGCCGCCGATGTTGCTGCCGACGCCCCAGCCCTCCGTGACACCGACGGCAAGCCTGACCTGATCCAGATCATGGACTTCGGCTCGGCACTCGACGCCCTAGCCGCCGTCATGACCGAAGGCGCCAAGAAGTATGCGCCCCGTAACTGGCTCAAGGGCGGCAAGCCAGACTCTGAGTACCTGTCCGCTGCCATGCGCCATATACGTGCGCACCGCAACGGGGAGGTGTACGCCCAGGACTCACGCAATCTCCACCTGGCACACGCCGCCTGGAATCTGTTAGCGTGCCTCCGGCTCAACTACGACGACGCCGACGCCTACGCCCAAGTACCGGGGGAAGACGATGATGAATAGGAAGCAGCCGTCGATACGGGACATTGACGGGTTCGTGGTGGTGGGGGATGCGTACGCTCCGCCCGGTACGGTCTTCGTGTACAACAAGGCAAGCCTGTGGTTTGAACCCTTGGAGATTAAGTGGTACCATCGTCTCATGTCTGATTACACAAGCAAGTCCTTCTGGGTGTCCACCATCGAGCGTTCCCTCAAGACCGCAGCGCAGGTAGCCGCCGCAAGCCTAACCGTTGACCAGTTCTACGGCATAGGGTGGCCCGTACTCGGGGCTCTGGTGGGGTACAGTGCGCTGTACTCCGTCCTCACCTCGATCGGGTCAGCAAAAGTCGGGCCGAAAAGGGACCCGTCGCTAATCTAACACATCCCCCACCTGCTCCTAGCGGGAACAGGTATCAGACAGCCCGGGCCTAGTGCCCGGGCTGTTCTTCGTGTATGCTGGCGAGATGGACAGAGCTGCGATAAGAGACGAAGTACGGACCCGGATGGGTCTATCAGTGACCGACCAGAACATCGACAACGACGCCCTGAACAGTCTCATCAACTCCTCTCTCCGTAGGGTCTCCGTCGAGTCCGACTGGAGCTGGACCGAAGTGTCCGGCACGGTAATCGCCGTGAAGGGGAACCCCGTCCTCCCAATACCCGGAGTCCGCAAGGTCAGGTGGGTCAGGTTCCAGGACACCGAGGTCCGGTTCCGCAACTACCGGGACACCGCCGACTTCTACGAACTCGTAGGCAACCCCCAGTTCTACACCGAGGAGTCCAGCGTGTACCGGCTCCTCCCCGTACCCGACGAGGACTACACCCTGGAGTACGGCGCCGTGCTCACCACCGACGGGCCCCTCCTACTCGACACCGACGAGCCCGCCATCCCCGACTGGGCCATCGACATCCTCATCGCCGACATCGGCATGCTCGTGGCCAGGCGCCTACGGGACAGAGAGCTAGAGGGTGTGTACTACGCTGAGTACCAGATGCACAAGCACCGGATACTCGACGACCAGATCCAGTCCTCCGAGGGCATGCTCCCCCGCCGAGTACGCCGGGGCCCGCACTACAACAGCTAGCCGTTCCTCCCCGACAGGGACGTACCGGCTATCCGGTCAAGGATGTCTGTCTCCGTGGCCAGCCTCTGGTCCCACACCTCGTCGGGTGTTTCGTTAGAGGCACGGGGGATCTTGACCCTCTTCTCGTTCACCTTCTTCAACTCGGGTGCGTGGAGGAACACGTTAGCCATGTAGTTATTCAGCTCCGATTGTTCCGGCTCACGGCCCATGTTCTTGATGAAGAAGAAGCGTAGCAGCGAGGTCTCCTCCGCTGCCTTGCGCTCCCAACTGGCTTTCTCCTCGTCGGTGTACGTCTCGTACCCGAAGCTGTCCTCGACCGCATCCTTGCCGAACAACAGGACCTTCCGCTTCTTTGACATCTCGTCGATAAGGTGCTCCGATATCTTATCGTCGGACCACCCCGCCTCCTTCATCTGCCGGACCTTGCGGTCGAAGCTAGTCATCAGCGGGTTAGCGGCCACGAACTCGTCGTAGTCACGCCCCACTAGTCCCATCACCCGACGCAGGTAAGCCTCGTTGGCTTTCTCCTGGGCGTCAAGCTCGGCCTCGGTAGGCTCCCCCGTCTTCCCGTCCTTGTAGTTGTTGGTCGAGTGGAACGCCTCGATGCCAAGATCTTCCACATCCTTTATTGTCATCCCGGATGAGTAAAGGATAATGTTGTCTCGCATCGCCTGGTCTATCACAAGTTCCGGGTTAGTAATGGCAAGGGTGTCGAACATCCTCTGGATACGGGCTGCGTTGTGCTCCTCGGTGTACTCCTTCGTCTCCCCCTCGGGCACGTCTAGCCCCAGGCTCTCAAGGATGGCGTTGGGAACCCCGGCGTCCCGCATACGTTCCCGGTCCTCCTCGGTCATCTCGTCTGGCCCGACACCGGAGTAGAACAACTCCATGTACGCCTCGTTGCGGCGGATGATGACCCCAGTGTCGACGAGGTCACGGACAGTCAGCCGGTCCTCTCGGGGTATGAGGTCCTGGGCCTCGTCGAGAGCCTTGTCCAGGTCCCACAGAACGGCATTCATCTCAGCTTCCGTGGGGTCGTATCCCTGCGACACCCCGAACCCGGCGAGGGTGTTCATCAGTCTGGCGGCTCCGACAACACGGTCGGGGTGTACACGCTCCCCGTCCTTATTGGTCTCCTCGTCCTGCATAACACCCAGCTTCTCGTACAGGCCCGACGCCTCAAGGTCCTTGTCAATTGAGGAGCCTACGGGAGCGATGACCGAGGCTAGCCGGTTGATCTTGTCCACCACTGTGCGGTCAACGTCGTTGAGGTCCCGGCCAGTGAAGGTGTCCCGGCCAAGAGCCATCTCTGACAGCACCGTCACACCCTGCACCGGACCACCCGAGAGGAGCTGTAGGGCGTTGCGGATCACGTTACCGGTCTGGTCACGGGACTCCTCGTCGCCGTTGAATACGACCTGCCCAAGCCAGTACGGGATGGTCAGTGACGAGTGGAGCTGCTCCGTCGTATCCGAGAAGGCCCCCCACGGGGTGTCGATTGACGAGACGATGGTCTCACCGTCCTTCTCGTAGGTGTGCGCCATGTCGTTCGCCCACGACGGCACCATGTGCTCGCTGTCCGGGTCCCGGTTCCAGCCGAACGACGCCAACATGGTGTCCTGGAACTCCCGCCCCAGTCGGTTGATATTCGCTATAGTGCCAGGAGAACGGAACATCACCTGGGCCTGTAGCGCCGTGTTGCCCCGGGCAAACGAGTAGAACCGGCTCACCATGCGGAGGTTGTTGCTCTCGAACTGTGTGAAGTCTTGGTAGTCGATCAAGGTCTTGCGGGCACGACGTGCAGCTTGTGTCGGGTCCATACCCTTGTTGATACCGTCGATGTACATGGAGATACGGGCGTTGCCCTCGACCGTGTTACCGACTGCCCGGCCTACGGAGATCACCTTGTTGTCGGCTAAGATGCCACCGGCCGACCGCTCCAACGGGTTGTAGTCGTCGAGGAGGTCGGTGACCATGTTAGTGTCTGCTAGGTCGTAAGTGCGGACGTCCCGGAGGAGCTGCGACGTGGGCTCGTCGTACGCTAGCTTCGTTACCGCCTCATCGAACGTAGACCCCGCCTCTCGCATTTCTCGGATGGTCTTGGACATGCGCCGCTGGAGGAGGAAAGCTTCGTCGAAGGCACGAGGTGACGAGAACCCCTCCTTCACCATCATGAAGACGTTACCGAGCATGTTGCGGTTGTGGAAGGCTGGCTTCGGCACCGTGGCCCACGCCGCCCACACGTTGTTCCACGTGTTCATGGCCTCCGTGATCTTGCCCATCTCCTGAGTAGACCCGACGATACGGCGGGTCTCGTTGATCTCTGCCAACACCTCGTCGTCGATGTACCAGGCTCCGCCGTTCGGCTTCTCCACCTTGGCGTACGGGCGGCGACCGAACTCACTATACTCCGACTCCATCATCAGCCCAGCCTTGCCGGACTTCACCTCATCACCCGTGAACGAGTACCCCAGCTTCAAACCGGTGGGTGACTCGAACTCGGTCATGCCGTCGAGCATCGAGGTATACACCCGGGACTCCTGGGCAGCTTGGAAGCGCATCATCATGGCGGACACGGGCGACTCCTCGTACAAGGTGAAGCCGTCCGACCCGTCTAAGCCCATCTCTTTGAACTCTTTGCGGGCGGTCTCGTTGACTTCCATTACGGAGTTTACTGTCTCCTCGTAGGTACGAGCCTTGAGGAACCCTTGCTGGCGGACCTTGGCGTGGCCTCCGACGTCCATCTCTGCGGCCGTGGCGCTCTTGGGGGCCAGGCCCATCTCGACGAACTTGTCGTCCACCTCTTTGGAGATCTTGCCGAAGTACTGGTCGGCGTAGTCCTGGGCGGCGGCGTGGTGGGTGCGGGGCATATACCCCTTGTTGCCGGATTCGAGACCGAACTTGTTGCCGACACCGGACAGGTCGTTGAACCCGGCCACGTGCTGGCGCATAGCGTCCACCACCTCTACGAGGCGAGCTGTATCCTCCAAGCCTTCCTTGCGCAGGGCGGCGACGCCCACCTGGGTGCCATCGGCGTCTGAGAGCGCTCGGTCGAGCAGCCGCTTGTAGTCCTCGGTCTCAGCCAGGGCCCGTTGCTCCAGCTTGGAGCGCCCCTTGGCGTCGATGTCCAGCATAGCGGCCAGGTCGTGCGAGGTCCGCCTGACGGCGGCAGCCTCAGCGGCTTGGTTGTCCATGAACTGGGCCACTTCTTCGCCGAGGGAGGCGTCCCTACGGACACGATAGAAGGTGGAGAACCGGGACCCGAAAGCGTCACGGAGCTTGGCGAAGTCTTCTTTCATGGTTGGGAACAGGCGCCTGGTGGTTAGGTTCCCGGCCACCTCGTCCACGGTGTGCCCTGGCCCGTTGCGCCCGGCCAGCTCCAGGTCCACCCAGCGGCCTGGTTGCTTGTAGATCTCCAGGTTGGCGGCTACCCGTGCGGGGATAGCCTCATCCGATAGGTCCACTGCCTTGCGTGCGGGCTTGGACTCATCGAACATGCGGAGGATGGAGGCCACCTCGTCGGCCTCGTCCCGTGCGGCCTTCCGTGCTTCCTTAGCGGCCTTGCCATACGCTGCGTCGAGGTCGTTCTTGATCGCCTTGTCCTGGGCCCGCATCAGGGACCGGAACTTGCTCTCGTAGGTTCCGGCACGGGACGATGGGTCCCTCCCGCCACGGGACAGCAGGTCGGTCTTGCGGTCCTGCTCTATGAAGGTGGCGGTGTTGTCCGGGTCTAGGAGTTCCCTCTCATTGAGAGCCCGGTCCCAGAAGGTCTCGTAGTCCCCCTCTAGGAGGTTGGCGGACTGGGAGTCCTGGAAAGCGAACTCGTTGTACCAGGCATTCTCTCGGTCCACCCGGCTGGTGCCAGTTTCCCCAGGGATGGACAGCTCCGGTGATACGGGGTCGCCGACCTTGGAGACGGGCGCCCGACTGCCTGGCTTGAGTTCCTGGTGCCACTGGTTCTCGAAGTACGGGCGCCACCCCGCAACCACATCGTCGCCGAGGAGGGCCCGCCCAAAGGCTTCGATCTCGTCGAAGGACTGGGCGGGGTCGGGGGCTACTTGTAGTAGGTCATCGAGGAACTCGTGGGGGTCGGTGGAGGCGGCGTTGGCCATCGTCTCCCACGACTTGATGTCGTTGCGTATTGCTGCCGGTACCGGCACCGTTTCGTCGAAGTTGTGGATGAAGGCAAGCAGCTCGTCCACCTTCTTGATCTTGTGTGTCTTAGCGAACACCTGTACCCATTTGGGGCTACGCTCAGCTTGATGAGTGAACACACGTATGGCGTTACGGAGCGACTTGTACTTGATGAGCGTGTTGTCGGCTATTCGGATACCGGGAACACCACCCCGCTCAACAGCCTCTTCCATCAGGCGCACGTTGTTTGCGATAGACCGCTCTAGCTGGGTAGATGCGTCCTTGGACTCCCGGCGCAGGGTACGGAGGATAACGGAGTCGTTGTTGGCCAGTCGAGCAGTACTCCGGGCGGACCGCCTGGCCAGGTTCTCAGCCGCCGCCTCTTTGAAGGTTGCACGTACAGCAAGCCTCTCAGTATCCGAGAAGGTGGACAGGGCCCGTCCGCTCCCCACGATCTCCCGGACTACCATTCTGGAAATGGATGCAGCCTCGGACCCGCCACGAGCCTGGGCCAGCGTAGCGAGTGCCGCCTTAGATTTCTGTCCCGCACCAAACGTAACCCACGTAGCAGGGTCGATGGCAGCCAGGCCAGCGGTATCGAACAAGCCTACGAGACGAGAAGCGGCCCCATCTTCCATAGCCCCGCCGGTAAGGATGCGCAGCCCGTTGGCGAAGTCATCGCCTAGCTCGGACAGCTCGTCAGTCCTGCCCACGGCTTCCCGTAGGTTGACATACCCGTCCCCGTCCTGATCGAACGAAGCGTACGAGCCGTCGTCGAGCTTGACTAGGTTCTTGTCGTCAGTGTTCTTGGTGAGCCCCTGCCATAGGGAGGGCAGCGTCCCAAGCACCTGCGAGCCAGAGTACTTGAGGGCCCCGGACACGCCCAGCCCCTGGTCGTCATCTGATGTGGCTGCCTGGAGGGCAGCGTGGCCACCGGCTAGGGTTCTGGCTGCAACTTGCTCCGACGCTTGGAGGAGCGACAAGAAGTGGGAGACGCCTTTGAGCTGGGCGCCCTTGCCAGCCACTACCCCGATGTTGTGGAGTACACTGCCGAAGTCGTCGCCCTCGATCCCGAACCGGAACCCCTGCTCGCCCTCGGCCTCTCGGACTGGACGAACTAGGTCGTTGATCTTGGTGTAGTTGTTCTCCCACCAGGTGTCACCTAGGGCTAGCTTGATATGGGGGGCAAGCTCCTGGTTGTGGTCATAGAAGATGAGGGCGGCAGCGGTCTTGGCCTGCTCGATCTGCTCCCTCTCCTCGTCCGTCGTGTTCTCGTCCGGCTCCAACGCCAGGAGCGTTGCGGCACGCTCGGCCACATACCGGAACTCGTCGGCCTGCTCCAGGTTGCCCTGGTCGAGGCGGTCGAGGCTTGAGATGAACCTGTCGTAGCTGGCCTGGGCGTCTTCGTCAGCACGGGCGGCATCCGTCGCAGTTAGCTGGCCACCCCCTTGCTCATCTTCGTACCCGTAGGCGTCAGCCACAAGGTTGTGCTCGAACACACCGGTTCGGGTGCCCTTGACGATATCCCGGTAGTTGCTGGTCTGTGTGAGGGCCTGGACCTTCTCGTCCGTCAGGGCCTGGATCTTGGGGTCGTTGGGGTACTTCTCCCGCAACTACGCCGCCGTGTACAGCGTGGTGTCCGCCCGTGCCCTGTCCCTAGAGGGGGCGTCAGTGCCGAGCGCCTGGATCGCAGGGCGGGGCCCCTTGTCCTTGTACACGGCGTCCCCGGGTCTGCGGGTCGGGGGGGCTGGCTTGCGCCGGGGGTCCGACTTAGGCCGAGCGGTCCGGGGCCTGCGCTTACTGGGCGGTGGGGTGGTGGGTTCTGGCATGTACCGATACTAGTGCATGGAGCGGTCCAGAGCGAGCGTTACCGTCGTTTGGGGCTGTTACCTGTCTTCGGTTTCGCCTTGGTCTTTGGCTTCGGTCCCGGCCCTGGGCGTTTGGCAGGGGGATGCCCGCTACCCGTAGTAACATCGAACAGCGCACCGGACTGGTCCGGAGACGAGGCGGGAGGCGGGGTAGGAGCCCGCCCGATACCATCGCCACTTCTGCCACTGATGCCGGTAGTTGCGTACGCCCTCTCGTAGTCAGCCGGAGAGTAGATCCGGTGGTTGGGCTTGTCCGGGTGGCCCAGTCGGACATCGGCGTCACCGTCGCCCCAGTCCCCCCAGCGTCCGGCATTGGGGTCAAGCATGGACGGTATCCCGTCCCCAAGCAAGCCGCCGCCTCCGCCTCCGCCGCCGCCGCCGCCGCCGCCGCCGCCGCCGCCTGCCTGGCGTCGGGCTTCGGCGTCCAGGTAGGCTTGGATAGCACGGTCGGCGTTGGCCTCAAGCGATGCGTCCCCGGACACTGCGTCCTTGTAGATGCCCTCGATACTGGCGTCACGTACAGCATTCCGAGCAGCGGCCTCCTGGTTACTCTTTACGATCCGGTTGACTACCTGCATCTGGCGGTCGTACTCGCCACGGGCAGCGGCCACGCTGGCGTCACTCGTGGGGGCGATAGCCCCCTTAGCGCTCTGGTTGGCAGTCGCCTCCGAGGCTTGGGCACGCTCATAGATGAGCTGGGCGTCACTCCCGTACTCCGCCGTGAGCCGGAGGAGGCGCATCTTCTCGTTGTCGATGGAGGACTTGAACCCCTCGCCGTCTGCGAACTCGTTAACGGGCTGCATCTGCGGCCTCCTGGATGTTGCGCTGAGTAGCACGGTTGCGGGCGGCTACCTCTTGTTCGTCCCTGCCCCGGGACAGGTCGGCGATAGACCTGGCTGCGTCCCTACGGAGATCAGACTGGGCTAGGGAGGTGCGCTCCTGGTCAGTAGCCCGCTCTAGCCCAATGTCCGTGACCAGCTCGCCACGAGATCGGATGCGCTCTCCCGAGCGGAACATGCCCCGCCCTTCGGCATTGTCGTCTACCTTCCGCAAACCCCGCTCCTGGCGGATGTTACGGTCAACGTCCGACAGTGCGAACTTATTCCCTAATCTGCGGTGACTTTCTTCCACATTCTGCTGGATTCTGGCTTCTTGTTGGCGCATCCTGCGCATATACACGGCGTACGCTGGGTCGTCGTACAGGGTGTTATCAAGCCCGGCGTCCGCTCGGATCGCCTTCACAAGATCGTCACCGTGGAGATCGGACTGGGTATTAGCCCAGTAGTTGAGCCCACCGTCCTCGGCCTGTCGGCCTAGCTCGGTCTCGTAGATAGCACGTATGGTGTCAAGCCTGTTCTGGTACGCTGAACCCTGCCGGTCAAACTCCTGTTCGGGGAGAAGAGGGTCCTCGACCTGCGGGAACAGGTGCATTCCTAGAGGCTTGAAGCCACGCCCACGGGCGTACTGCACCTTGCCCGATGACCCAACTGCCGGGGCCGAGCCCGGCGAGTCCGTCAAGGTAGCGGGGCCCGGCCCATCAGCGAACCTCCCGGGCATCCTGCTGGTCGAGCCGGACGGTACCGGCTCGTCAACGAGCCGCCCTGGGAGCCTACGAGTGGTTGATCCTTCTGCCATTCCCGGAGTATAGCCTAGGGTCAGGGCGATGCCAAGAACGAGAGCCCGGTCAGGTTCACGTACGCCCCTGGTGCGAGAGCCGACCCGGGTGCCACTGACCCGTCAGGTTGCACATCGAGGCGCACAGGTGTGACGTTAGGGGACCGCTGGCTCAGGAGCATGACACGCCCGGCCGGGCGATACCCCGGTGGTGCCACTAGTATTGGGGACCACTGGGGGACGGCAGCGGTAGCTTTCACCAGCCCCTGTAGGTGCACAACCCGGCCAACCTTAATCAGGTTCGCTCCCTCCCAGCCAGCACCGTAGTTAGTGATACCAGGCTGGAGGACACCGGCCATGCTGGCGGGGACACCGGTGTCCAGGTCGTCCACGGTGTCCGACACGGCACGGAACAGGTCAATGAATTCATTCATCCAACCGTTGAGGCGGAGGCCCCAGTCACTCCATGAACGGGGGGAGGTGAGCCAATCCCGCATTACAGCACCGGCTCGTTGTCTACCTCGTACTCGACCACCACATTCTCGATCGTAATGTCCGAGAACTTGAACCCTACGTCAATGAAGTGGGAGAAGGCCCCTGGGTCCTGGGTTGCCACTACCTCCACCGAGGAGATGCCGGTGGCCGGAGCGTTGTCGAACCGTTCGCTATGGGCTAGAGCGGGGGTGGTCTGGTCCAGCCCATTGTTCACTTCGCAAGTGAGGTATGGGGTTACGTTGAGGTTATTCCCGTAGGTCCGCACAGTGAAGGTGGCCCGAACCAGACGCACACGCCTGGCGGGCTCGGAGATCCGTGGCAGCACCACAACCCCCTGGGTGTTGGTGGACGACCCGTCGAGGCTGAACGGTACCGGGTCGCCGGTGTAGGCGTCACGGAGGTACTCCGTCCACTGCCCCGGGAGAGCAGCCTGGCGCACCATGAGGGTGTCCTGGCCGTCTATACGCTGCCCCCCGGCCAGGAACCTGGCCTCCTGCAACGGGTACGAGAAAGAGGCGTCTATCTCGTCCAGGGTGTCCGTGTACCAAACCCCACGCTCCAGGGCCCTGGTCTTACCGGTACCGTGATCCAAAGGCACAATCACCCTGTTAGTAACAGAGTCGCCGTGTGCCCTAGACGCCAACACTGGCTTGTGTTCGGGGATGGCCGCTAGGTGGGCCAGACCGGAGTCATCAACGGACCCGTCAGGGTTCAAGACTGCAAGGCTAGTGCCCCCCGAGGACAGGAACAGGGCGTAGTTCTCGTACAGAGTCCACGCACCGTGGTTGATCGGGTAGCTTCCCACACCAAGGTCGTTGAGCGTCCCGTTAGCGGGGTTACCCCGGCCCTGCAACACGAACCAGTGCCCCTCGGTGTTCCAAATGAACAGGTTACCGTTGAGCGAGATCATCCCGGCCACCCAGCCGTCAATGTCGAAGTGCTGGAAAGCGGTGGAGAATGTGGCGTAGTCGTACGGGTCGGAGTACCATATCCGGTTCTGGTGCTCGACCGGGAGGGTAGCGTCCGTGGACCCGAAGTAGAAGGCCCGCCCCTGGTGGACCTCGGACCCCTTGGGGAGGATGTTGACCCCGTACCTAGACGCAAGGGCAGCAGACGCCAGGGTCGCCGTCATGGCCGTAGTCGTCATGTCCAGCAGCACCCCGTCAGCCAGGGCGATGCCCGGCTCCACCTGGGTGACTCGCTGGGGGTTTGTTTGGTCGAAGGGGAGAGCGACAGTGACGTCCGCCTCGCCCGCCTTGAACAGCGTAGCCTGGCCCCCGCCGAAACGCAGGAACCGGAACCGCTGGCTCTCCGTGAACCCGGACTGGCGGACGATCACAGCGTCAGCGTACGTAGAGGGCCCGGCCTGTGGTATCTGCCGGTCCCCGTGCCACCCTGGGCGTGGGCCGAGGGTGCCGTCAGCGTACACACGTACGTCCTGGAGGCTGGGCTTGTCCGTGGCGCTGGCGTGAAGGAGACCACGGTCCCCCTTCTGCCAGGTAGACAAGTCAAACAACTTGGCCTGGTGGACAGACACTACCGGCCTCCGGCTATCAGACCCAGTAGGCGTACCCGGTCGTTCTTCTTGCGCTTGCCCCGCTTCTGGTTGGGGTCCTCCGTGCTCGCCGAGGACGAGGGGAACTTCGCCTTGGGGCCTACGAGAGAAGAGAAGTCGATGTCGTAGTGATTGCTCATGCTAGGATCTTAGCCCAAACTGGTAAGCCTCGGCCAGGCCCTCCGCCGTCTGCTCGGCCACCTTGCGGATACGCCTGTCGCTCGCCTCGTCCGCTGCGACATTCCAGGCCATGACCCGATCCACGATGGTCTCTTTGGCGCCGTGAGCCACACGTGCGTCCCGGAGCCGAGTGCACAGTGACCGGTAGTCTAGGTCCCGTAGGCCCTCTGACTTCTTCCGAAGGATCGCCATAGGCGGAGTTACGGCGTGGTCGTGGACGACCCACTCGTTGGTCTTCGCATTGTACGAAAGTCGGAGGTTAGGATCGCCCTCCCATCCGACCTCCGGGAAACCGGAGCGTACGACTTCTTGAAGTCTACCGTGTATAGCGGTGAGTTCGCCCGGGGAACTTTGGGCATGTAAGCTGGCAGCGGCCATGATTCGTCCTCATAGTAGTGGTCGTACCATTGACTGTAGCACGAAAGGCAGAGGAACTCACAGTAGTGCACCAACTTCTGGTAGTCCGTGCCTATAGCCGGAATAACATCGTAAGGGTCCTCAATCGACACGGCGTAGGCGGGACTCAAGGTGTGCTTAGTGCGGAGCGGGTGCCCGCAGGCGCCACACACCCGTGCCTCTGTATACGGGTACCGGGGGTGAGCCATAACCGAAGCGTAGAACGAAAGAGCCCCCGGCACAAGGCCGGGGGCTCTGGGCAGTACTCCGGGTTAGACCCCGATGAGGTTCTTCACACGCACGTGAGCCTTGCGGTCAGTGGTAGTGAGTTCGCAGTACTTGAACAGGGTAGCGCCGTAGGCGTCCTTGCCGGGGATGCGATTCAGGATCGCACCATCCTCCTGCATCCACTCCCAATCGGAAGCCTGGTTCCAATCGAGCTTGTCGGTGGCAAGCACGTACAGCTCGCCGTCCGGGGCGAACCGGTCAGGGACCAGGGTAATGCTCTGGGCACCAGCGTCAACAGTGACGCCCTTGTACCCGCCACGGATGTCAGCGTTGTCCAGGTAACGACGGCGGCTCAGGAAGCTGTTGCCGAGGGCCTGGGTAATGCTGTGCGAAGCGACGGCGAGATCGCCGACACTCTGTCCGGTGCGGATGCTCTGCTCGTTCGTTACGGAGATAAGCAGTTCCTCAGTGACTGGACGGGGAGCGCCAGCGGTGTCAACGTAGGCGTTCCAGACATCCTCAACGGCGCCGTCGATACCGAAGAGGGCGTTGCCCGCATCGACGATCGAAGGGATACCGGTGATCTCAGCGTCGAAAGACTCGAAGACACGGAGGAACATTCCGGGGGCGATACCGGCGTAGGTAGCATCAAGGGTGACGGTGCCAGCAGTAGAGTCAACGTCGATGACAGTAGCGACGGCAGCGCCGTCAGCCTCAACACCGGCAGAGCCTACGGAGATAAGCATGTCCAGAACAAACCCGAGCCAGGTCGAGCGGCTGGGGTTCGCCAGGGTGATGACGGCGCCAGCGACGGCTCCGACCTCTCCGAGGGAACTCTCAGCGTCATTCCAGATCTGACGGTTCATGGTGTGCTTGAGGTCAACCATCATACGCTCAGTCTCGTCAGAGGCAGAGTTCAGGAAGGCGCCGACATCGGCAACGACCTGACGCATGGTGGGACCGGAGAACTCGATCTGGCCGTAATGGTAACGGAGCCCAGTCGAGAAGCGGGTATAGCGCTGACGGCCAGCCGAGGGCAGGTTTCCGTACTCCTTGCGGGAGCCGGTACCGGCGCTACGCCGGGTGTGGACGAGGCCCTTGACCTCATCACCGACGATATTGCGGCTATGACCTTCGAGCGAGGAGAGCACGGGGCTGACCTCATCATTCAGGGGGCGGGTGACTGCGGGAAGGTAGACTTCCTTGAGCACCTCGGAGAACTGTACGGTTTGCATGGGATACACCTTTGGGTAAGAGTTTGGCTTTCAGACAGGCGGTCCGCTTCGGCGTCACACACTAGCGCCCCTCTTGGGCACCCACATTCTATCGAACGTATGTTCTGTGTCAAGGACAGAGGAAAGCCCCGCTCCCGTAGGAGCGGGGCTACCAACCACACACAGAACTGAGTGTAGCGCCTCCGGCTAAGGTACGCCAGGAGCGCCCTCGGCAGCCGCACGGTCCGCCATGAACTTGGCAGCACGGTCGTGGACCGCTCCCTTCGAGAAGTCAGTGACCTCCTCCACAGGTTCTGCGGTGTTAGGGGACGGGGCCCCGTTGCCGCTAGCTCCGGCTGTCTTGGGGAACTCTTTGGTGGCTTCGGGTGGGGCTGCGGGCGGGTCGGACGGGGCCTTGTTGGCTTCCTGGAACTTGAGGAACTCGGCTGCCTTAGCCAGGTCCCCGCCCATGAACTCAGACGAGGCAACACGGAACAGCTCCGGCCACTGCTCACTGTCCTCTGCGAAACCGAGGGACACGGCCTCCGCCTTCAACTCATTGATTCGGGTCTGCTCCTGCTGGGCAGCGCTGTTGAGGGTAGCAGCTTCGATCGCCTCTACCTTCGCCACGAGGGCTTGCGCCCAAGCTGGAGCCTCCTCGACCGGCGCCGGTGCGGCGGCGGGCTGAGGTGGTGTATCGGCAGGCACTTCCTCGGTGGGTGGGACTACTGGGTCTGTCATGGTTTCTTCTTCCTTGGTTGGTGTGCCTAGAACATCGTCGGCCAGAGCCCGGAACCTCCGGGCGCCGTCCTTGGGGTCTAGCTTAAACGCTGCGACCATATTGAGAAACCCGTTGCGGGTAACGTCGTTGAACCCGTCAAAGGCTTTGTCGTACAGGTCCATTGTCTCTCGACGGGTCTGTAACTCCGGGCGTAGTTCCTCCCGGATGTAGGCGACAAGCTCCTCAGGGGACTGGTCTTCTAGCGGCTTGAACTTCTTGTTCATGCTGGGTTGCTTCCTTGTGTTGTGGTTAGATCAGAGCCTCTAGACCCTCGGGCATCATGTCCGGGGGGAGAGGTGGGCCCGCCTCTGGCGGTTGCGGTTGCGGTGGCGGCGGTGGCTCCTCGGGGGGAAGCTCGACCTTAGGGTCGTTGTTCGCTGAGGGGACGCCAGCCATCCCCGGCTGGGTAGCACGCTGCGCCATCATGGCTGCCGCTTCGGCTGCCAGAGTCTCGTGTGTCTGGATATGGAGATCCACGGCCTCCATCTCCATCTCGGACAGCATCTCGTAGGCCACGGTAAGCCGGAACTTGTTGTGCTCGGCGATGTGGGTCTCGTGGTTGTCGAACTTGGCGGGCGTCACCACAGTGCCCTGGGCAAACCGGGAGTGCTCCCGCTGGGCCTTAGAGGCGTTGGGGTCAACGACCTGCATGATGTCCCTACGGTTAGGCATCTGCACGAAGGCAGCGTACTCAGCTACGGAGGTGAGCAGGCCCATCTCAAGCATCTTCTGGCCTATGAGTTCCTGCTGGGCCCTTGAGCGGGGGATGATAGATTCGAGGGGGACCTTAGCGTTGTACTGGCCACCAATGTCCTTGCCTGTCCACTGGATCGCCAGCGGCCCCGCCTGCGTCTCGATTACGGAGACACGCTTAGGGCCAGAGTTCTCCTCCAGGATCTGTAGCTCCATGCGTGCCTTACGAGTGAAGCACTCGGCAATCTCTTTCAGAATGCGGGCAACAGGGCTACCGTCCATCTCAGCGAGGATCGACAGAGCGGTACCGGACTCCAGGGAGGCCGGAGCCACACCACGGGTCACGTCGTGCACCCCCATCTGGTCGTCGATGTCCCGAGCGAGGTCGTCAGGGAGGTGCTGGAGCCAGGCAGGTAGCTGCGCCGGAGACATCCACGCTGGCTTTTCCAAACCATCAGGATACGGGTGCATGTAGCCCGGAATGTCGTTCAGGGACTCCATCAGGCGAACAGCGGAGTGCGGAACCAGCATCCGGGAGGTGGCGGCGTCCCGTAGGTGCTCGGCGAGGTTGGACTTAGCGTAGTTGAAGGCAACTTGCATCGGTCGGGCGTGGGTGTAGGCAGTTTCGCCGAACCAACGGTTCTCCGAGGCAGTTTCGATGCCTACGACGAGGTTGAGGCGGTCGGTGAACCCGAAAGGCCAGTCCCCGTGCTGGAGAACCTCGCCTCCGACCTCAACAATGAACCCACCCTTCTCGTTGAGCTTGTTTGGGCGCTCGTAGTACGTGAGAACGAGCGTTAGGGGCGTAGTAGCGGGCTCACCCGTGTGGACGGACAGAAGCTGGCGGCTCAGGGGGTTCAAACCGTCCGCTGCGTCCGCCCGGGGCGGCTCATCGAGCTTGTAGATACTTTGCACCTCCTTCGGGTTGAGAAGTTGTGCCTTGATCCACCACCGGGCGTGCTCTGGGTTGCGGGCGCCGGGCTCAACAACGAACTCGGCGATGGAGAGCACCGTCTCGACGGTATCTTGGCGGTCTTCGTCCCAATCAACGGCAATTGCGGCCGTACCCCCCTTGAGAATGGCGGTAGCGAACCGCTCCCGGACATTCTCCCAGTTGTGTTGGGCGTGTAGGTGGTACAGGATCTCGGTAGCGATGTATGCGGAGTGAATCGAGGCGTCATCGG
Source organism: Hyalogyrina grasslei (assembly GCA_034780735.1). Lineage (NCBI taxonomy): Eukaryota > Metazoa > Mollusca > Gastropoda > Hyalogyrinidae > Hyalogyrina > Hyalogyrina grasslei. The sequence continues at coordinate 35,427 of JAUZSW010809889.1, forward strand.
CCCCGTTTGGCATCACCTCGAACTCCATTTCCCGCTTTGTGAGCGCTGAAATGATCGTACGGTGGTTAGCAGCCATTCTATTTACTACAAGGCGCACCCGACCGTCCTGCTCCATGCTCTCGACCAGCTCTTTGCGCTGGGTGTCCCAGTTGAGCCACTGCCTCCCAGCTAGGAAGGCGGTATTGGTCCAGTAGTCACGGCTGACCTGCCTGGTATCCCTGGCGGCGGCGGTGTACTTGTCACGAATCGAGAGCATGGGTGGATTCTACATCCCGAACGGTAGGTTGTCACGCTCGGGAGCCTCGGGAACCTCGGTCTTAGCGGTAGCACCATCGTAGGACACGAGGGTAGACACCACCTGGGGCTCCTGGCGGGCGGCAGTGAGGGCAGCAGTAAGCCGCTCAACCTCGTCGGAGCGCCTATCGAGCTGGCTGGACGTGGCCTTGAACATCTGGCCTACGACAAGACCAGACACGACCGAGATGGCGAGCCACGAGCCTGCGAAGATCAGAAGGCTACTCATCGTCTTCACCGCTCATCGCCGCTATGAACTCGTCGAGCAGCTCGCTGGCGTCGAGTACATCGTAAGCGACGTCCCGCTCGGCAACAGCATTCATGGCGTCCACCTGGGCCTGGACCTTGAGGGCCTGCTCCGCCCGTACATGTGCCTCGTGCTCGGCCGGGGAAATCCAGCCGATAGTCCGGGCGATCTCCGCTGCCCCAAGGATGGATATCTCGATCGGGGTGTTGGTGTTGGGGAGGAAGCCTATTGAGAGGAACCCCCCGGCCGTACCCCCGGTGATCGGGCACCTACCGTCGGTTGCGGAGTACGGTGTCCCGTGCTTCTGCTTGGTAATCATGTGTGGTTGATCCTGTCTAGTAGTTGTGCGTATGGGTGCCGGTTGTCCGGTTCGCTGGACTGCCGGATTGAGGCCCAACCACGCTCGGCCAGCGTTGGCTCGGGCGGCGGGTCGGGGTCCTTAACAGTGTACGCACGGTTCTCTATCGAAGTCCAGGCCATACTCCCAGTGTCCACCATGTCGTCGTGGGCGCCGTCCGGGAACCGAGCATGCTCGCTCTCCCAGATCACCCCGTCAAACACAATGTCCGGGTCCGGGAACAGAACCTTACCCTGCTTTATGGCCTCGACGTACCCGATTGCCCGGGTGAGCTTGTCCGAGTTAGCTGGCATCGGTGTCACCGGCAGACCCGGAGAATCCTGGCGCAGGGCGTTGATGAGGCTAGTGCCAAAGGTCTTGTCCTCAATCCCTACGAACGAGAGAGACCCGTCCTTGGGTAGGAAGTCCTGGAGGAAATCGGCGTGGGTCTCTGACGACACACGGTCCCGCTTGTACCTGAGGAGGAACAAGCGGTGGGTCGCCTGGTGGTACCCCCAGAGGGACACGACAGTGTAGTCCGCCCGTGTCTTGAGGCTCGTGGCGGTGTCCATCGTGGCAAACAAGGTCAACTCTTTGCGAGGGACACGACCGTTCGGAGTGACCAGTTCGGTGCTATCTCGGGATAAGGAATAGTGGTAGTACGACTTAGAGCCGTCCGGGTTCTCGTAGGTCTTGGGTATGAGTCCGCCCTCTTCGTGGTTCGGGCTGCCCTGGAATAGGCATTGGAACCAGAGCGGGGAAGCCTCCCTCTCCTTCAACAGGTACGCCCGGTCGGCGAGCTGCGGGCAGAGTGTCGCACCCACCGGTCGGCCCAGTGGGTCGCCCTGCTCTGCGAAAGCGGGCAGCCGGATGGCGCACCAATCCGGCTTAGGTGTCTCGCCGTCCGAGGCGTACACGTACGTCCCGGCGAGATCAAGCTCGTGCCAGCGGGTAAACATCATCACCTCTAATGGAGGCGGTGCTCCCCGCTTTCTCGTACGCCTGTTCGTCCACGTCGAGGTGTACCAGTTCACCTTGTCCTTGCGGCGTGCCGGGGACATCGCCTCGGTGTGGCCCTTGATCGGGTCGTCGATGATGAGCAGCCCGGCACCGGTACCGGTGATAGACTTGCCCGCACCTCGGAACTTGATAGTCCCGGAGTCCTTGCCCGGCCGGTACGACATCTCCTTGTTCGTTGCGCTGATCGGGGCGAGCGGCTTCCCGTCCGTGGCCAGCGGTATGAGATCCTGCTTCTCGTCGTGCATGTCCTGTAGGCTCGACCCCCACTCGTCGGCGTAGTCCTGGTTGTACGTGGCCATAATCACGGCGTTAGTCGGGTACCGCAGGAGGAACCAAGTAGGCATCTTGCCGGTGACCACGATGCTCTTACCGTGCCGTGGCGGCATAGCGATAGCCAGTCGGGTGACAACCTCGTCGTCCTCCGTGCGGTTCTTCGGGTCGGCACCCGGGCGGAGGAACAGCCTCTCGTCTGCGTCGTAGGCCCGGTTCGAGACAGCAGCGGCGTACCCGGTGCCTATCTGGTAGAACTCGCCCCGGCCCTCGGAGTCCCTAATCCAGACGGTGGGCTCCGGGCCCGGGCCGGAGTGGTAGAGGCGAAGGTTGGTCAGGGCCACCAGGTGGGCGTCGAGGTACCGCATATGAAGGTACGGCTTGACCTCCGGGTCCAAGTGCATCGTGAACAGCAGAGGCGACATCGTGGCGAGGCGAAGCCGTTGAGGGTCGTCCTGCTTGAGCGTAGGGAGGATCTCGTACGCCGGATCTAGGTCGAAGACTATAGCGCCCTCGTGTGTGGTAGGCATGCCTAAATTATGGAGTACGACAGCGGCAACGTCAAGGTGCCGGTCCCTTCGTCGGCCGTGACCGTGAAGACCAGATCCGGGTTGGACTGGAGCGCAACGCCCGCAACATTCACGGCGAAGTAGTCGTCCTCCCCTGGGGAGAGGTTGGCGTCTGCGGCGAGCCCGGCGTCCGTCCCGGCACCAGGGTACGAGAAGGTGACACCCGGGGTGGTGCCAGCGAACCGCACATTCGTCAGTGCCGATACGCCGTGCACACCTACGTGAATCCACACAGGCTCAGACGTCAGAACTATCGGGTTGCTTGTCGGCGTCGTGTCCGGCGCTAGGTCCCCGCCGTTGAGCGTGAGGGACGACGAGATGTCCGGGGCGGCGGTAGTGACCGTGACCGGGACCACGAAGGTGTAGACACCCTGGTCGGCCGTGACCTGGATCGTGATGTCCGTGATCGCCGGGTCCGTGAAGGTGAGACTGTCCGGGGCGAAATAGTCCGGAGAGACCGGCCGGAGGATGATGTCCCCGTTCACGCCCTTGGCGGGGCCCGCTACAACTAGACCCGCCTGGGGTAGCACCTCGAAGCGTGGGTACGACATGAACTTGGCGGCTGTGACGTCGATCCGTGGGAACGACCGGGTAACGTCGGTCGTGAAAGCCGGATCAGCAAACGACGCTGCGGCGATGTGGTTCGGCAGCGCCGGGGGAGGCGGACCGTCCGGGGTGTGCTTGAAGTCAGAGAAGGTGAGGGTCTGCGGTCCCGTCGTCGGCGAGCCGTTGAACTGCCACAAGTTGATGATCGGCAACGCCCCTTCAAGGTTGGGGATGTCGGCCGTCCGAGTAATAGAGGCAACGAGGGCGTTGGTGTCCGTGCGCCGTAGCTGCCAGTTGATCCGTGCCGGAGTGATGTCAAGCACGAACAGGTGTTCGGGTGCGTTGGACGGGGTGAACTCCAGCACCTGGGTCGGTGCGGTGTTGAAGTTCGAGAAGACAGCGCCCAGTGGGTGGTTGCCGTCGAAGGTCGAGATCTCGATATCGGTCTCGTCGTTAGCGTCGGTCGGGTCATCAAGATCGAAGGTGAAGAACCCGAGAACGAGGTGCTGCCACGCTGCGGCCGTCAGGTCCCCTTGTACCTTGATCTCGTAGCGGCCGTAGCCGAGGGGCGTGATCCCCTGTACCTCTGCCGAGCCGTACGGGGTGTTGATCTCCTCGATATGCGCCGGAGGTACAGAAGCGAGGTTACTAGAAAATACGTGCCCAGTCTCCGACGTGAACGAGTAGCGGGGTGTCCCGTTCGGGGTCGGTGCGTTGTGCGGGTCAAATACGATATCGGGAGTAGGGGAATCAATCGTACGACGGAACTCGACCCTGCGGATGCGTCCACCAATAGCATTGTTGCTTCCCCCCTGCGTGTCCCCGATCGAAGGGCCGAGGTCCGGGTCCTCCACAACACCGGGTGTGATGAGGAAAGAGTCCCCGGCGATCTGGGTGCCGTCCAGATAGAACCGGACAATGCCCGCCGCCTCGTGCCGTGTCACACGTACCTCGTGGTCGTTGCCGTCCCGTAGAGCGTTACCGGGCACATAGACCGAGATAGACGACTGGTACCCTCCGCCCGGCTTACGCACAATCAGCCGGAGCTTCGTAGCACCATACGTGGCGAACAAGAGACCCTTGCTATTCCCGTACGAGGAGAACAACGCCCTCGTCCCTGCGCCGCTGTTAAGCCCGTTGATCTGCGCCCGGATATCGAAGTCCGTGACGTTATCGAGCAAGGGCGTCGGCGGGGCGGCGAACAGGTTGTGCTTCCGGTACGGGTAGAACGACGTGTACGAATCAGGAGGAATAGCCCCCGGCTGGGCGACGTTGAGTTCGAGCTTGTTAGCCTGGTCTGTGCGGACGTTCTGGTACAAGAACTGGGCGTTACCCGGCCCGACCCGCTCGGTGTAGAACGACTTGGCGAACCACTTGTAGCCGGAGAACGAGAAAGTCCGGGTGTTGTTCGTGAGGGCGGCAAGGACCGCTTCGGCTATCCCGTTGTCCCGGCGGTACGAGAACGGGTGTACCGTGGACCGGGTTATAGCCCGTAGGTACCGGCCTGCTAGAGAGCGTGGCATGGGGTCGCCTTTCGTGCTACGACGGGGACAGAACGATCAGGGTGTCCGTACCGTCGCCCGTGGCGTGGAGAGTGTCGTTAGTGAAAGTCAGGGCAATAGCATCCCCCGGGGCAAGCGGGAAACTCGGCGGGAGGCTGGCGCTCGGGGAGCCTACGAGGACTGGGTTAGCGTTAGTCGCTGGGGCTTGGATAAACACCTGCGCCGGGAGAGAAGCAGACCCGCTGTGCTTGGCTGCGGCCTCGTCCTCCGGGGACTTGTTCGGCTCGGCCGGTCGGGCCGGTAGCACTACAGGCGTCGGGGTGGCTGCGTCGGGGGTGATGGTTCGTGAGATCATGCTCGGAGTTTAGCTCGTGGTGGGCGGCTGGGCAAGCCCCGCTCGCTGTGCTGTGTTGGTTTGCTTGCGGGCCTGGTACCAGAGCTGTTCCTTGCGGGTACGGCACGGCTGGCACTGGGTGTGCGTGTAGAAGCGAACGGTGTTGTCCCTGCGGCGGTACGACTTGCCCGTGAACGGGAAGGCCGTGAGCGGGAGCGTGCGGTGGCACGTCGGGCAGGTACGGGTCGTGTTGAGGGTCGGGTGATGGGGTATATCAGCCATGTTATAGACTATAACATGCCCGGTAGAAATGCGTCAACTAAAAGATAGGGTATCTTATGGATGTTTGGGGTCGGCAGCAAACACAAATACACTCCCGGGGGGCTACCAAGGGGGTGTGCCCCCCTCCCTCGAACACCTGTTCCCCCGAACATATGTTCCACGTGAAACACCACACAAAAATTACAACCATGTAATTAGAACATATGTTCGCCTCCCTAGTGCGCTTCCCTCTCCCTTTACCACACGACAGACGATATGATTCGAATGGCCTATACAGTTGTGGTGTCACGTTGGCGATAATCAAAGCAACACCAACCACGAAGGACACCACCATGACGCACGAACTAGAGCTGAACCTCGCAGAGGGTGAAACCCTCACCATCCCCTGTCAATCCCTTCAAGGTGCATTCCAGATGCTTGACATCTGCCTAGCCACCTATCCCGACCGGGTCGCCTCTGCCTTTGTCGGCAACGATCTGGTCTACGCCGATACGGACGTCGCCTGATGTACGAGCTACAGATTGACACCACTACACCAGGCGAGATTCTCTGCCTGAAATTCACCACCGAACGAGACGCCCGACTAGCTGCCCGACTCGTCACCGTCATATCCTCCACCGAGGATATGCCTTACTCGATAGCCATCGATGATCGGCTCATCTGGACCTTCGCCGATGGGTTCATGTCGTGCTGAACGCTACCGACCAACGTATCGCCCGACTCACGAATCGCCAGCGCACGATCACCAACCTGCTCGCCTTCGCTCCCATCTCCCCAACCCAACGGGCCCACCTAACCCGTACCAGCCACGACATATCACGTGACCTACGAGCACTAAGGCGCCCTTGATATGCTCTCTCTTCTTCTCTCTCTTCTGTTCATCCTACTACCACCTTGTCCCACTGAGGATTCCACCAATTGTGCTTTCAACGCCACAACCCAAGGCAACCACGAGGGAACGTCCTTCGTCTCTATCCACGGTCACAACTACACCAACCAACCAACCAAACCAAAGGACACCACCATGTATATCGTTAGCTGGACCGCAACCGACCGACGGACTCACACGACCATGACCCACTACCGTGAGTTCGCCGACGAGCGAACCGCCCAGAACTTCCTACTTGACCTGCCACCCTCTGCCCACGCTCATCTCTCACACGACGACTACTAGCCAACCACCCACCAAACCAAAGGAACCAGCCATGAACCAGCCAGCCCCGACCAGCCCAACCCTCGCCGATTTCAATCAGTACATCCCCAACCGACAGAATGCCTCATACGTGTTCCCGAATACGTATGGCGCTAGCGTCATACCCGACGGATATGGTGATGAGCGGGAGCTGGCTATCCTCAAGAAAGACCCGAATAGTAATCGCTGGCCTATCTGCTATGACACTCCGATAGCCGATGACGTCATCCCACATCTCCGAGATGACCAGGACTTAGCCGACATCCTCGCACAAATCCGGGCGCTACCCAACCCAACCAAAGGACACCAGTCATGAACCAGCCAACAACTACCACACTAACCGCCCTGCTTTCTATCCTCCTAGCTCCCGACATCAAGCACAACGAACGAGCGCTAGACTTCATCCCGTGCTGGTTCCCCAACACTAGCGAAACACTCACGGACTACACCTCTGCGGCTGCCCTATTGTCTGCCACCCTTAACCGGCTCCGACCTACCGAACCCCACCCCTGCGACTATGACGCCGACCAGCTACGAACAGTTCTCCCTCTGGTCGAATCGTCCCCTTATGACCGGCCTATCACGAACCAGCACAATCTTGCCGACTCTAAGGAGGCATTCATTCGCACTCCCTGGCTCTACCAGAGCTACGGTGCTTCTGCCGACGATGAGGTCTACCTATACGCTAATCATGATGCAGCCTCAGAACTATTTGACGGCCTTGACTCGCACGGACGTATCTCCGAACTAGAACCAGACAGCCTATCTCTGCTCGCCGATACGCTGGACGAGTTCGAAGACTATCCGATCATAGATGCTGAGCTTCATTGCCAGTACGAATACGAGGAGGCAGAGCGTATCTTTACCGACTGTACCTTGTACGATAACCCGGTCACCCAAGACACCCTCACCAATCTGAGCACCATACCCTATCACCCGATTGATCCTTACTATGCAACCGCACCAGACCAAGACCCACACAACGGCGCCACCCTTGCCGACAAACTAGCCAAGGAACTATTCACACAAGCCACACAAGACGGATACATTGACTACCAAGAACTGAAACAGGATGACCCCCTCTTGGTCCTCTCTCTACCTACCGTCATCGACAACGGCGACCTTCACTCTAACCGGACGTTTACGCCATCATCTACCACAACCGAGTTCACCACTTCCGAACTCCTGCATATCCTTAGTGCCCGGAAGCAGGCCATCCGTGATAACGCCTAACCTACCAACACCGACACCAACACCGACCAGGTACCGACGAGCGCAGGACGACATCCTCTCTCTCTCTAACGCCATCGCCCATATCGTACGGACATACCACCCGACTACACCCCAGGATGCTCAAGCCCTGCACGCCCTTGCCATTTACCACCGACTAACCACCCAAGGAGACTACTAATGTACCAGACACGGCAGGCCATAGCCTACGAGCTGAAAGAGGCGAAGCTGATCTATCGTGACCCGACTCTCCACCCTAAGGAGCGACGGTACCAACGCCAGTACATTCACGACCTTGCCAACGCCCTTCGCACGTGCTAACCAACCAACCAACCAACCAACCACCAACCAAACCAAACCAAAGGATCAAACCAACCATGTCCACCCTACGCAATTTCATCAACGACCTCAACGATAACCCGACCCGACCGCCCCAAACCACTACCAACCTCCCGACGTACACCTATACCATCACGACAGGGGACACTAACCACGCAACCGCCCGACTGATGGCCGAAGACGTGCGGAATATGTTTCACGCTCATGCTCCTATTGTCTATGCTGACGCAGCATTCCAAGGCGAATGGAACAACATCCGGGAGTACTCAAACATCCTGCTTATCAACACGACCAGGCCGCCGTTCGCTACTCGTCAGGTACTCCAATCGATAGCCCATCGTTACAACCAGGATGCCATCGGCCTGCAGGTAGCTAACTCACAGCTCTCTGCCCTTGTCACTCCGACCACCGAAAGCGAGCGCTAATTATGAGCACCAACACCAACACCAACACCACTTACAACGGCTGGACGAACCGAGAGACCTGGCTGGTCATCCTCTGGTTCGACATACAAGAGATAGCGGAGGACTACCCAACCCCAACGGACACCGACACCGAAGACGAGCGGGACGAGATGCTAGACGACCTTGCCGACGCTATCCGGGCAGAGGTGGTGCTGGTTACCGACGCACACGAAGACG
>JAUZSW010809890.1:0-11293 GCA_034780735.1 Hyalogyrina grasslei
TTCTACGCTCGACATGGGAGAAGATGCCATTCGATGAAGACCTAACCGGGCTTGAAGATATGCATCTTGCGCAGAGGTTGGTTGAGCAAGGTGGGAAAGTAGCTTATGTGGCAGAAGCGGCTGCGTACCATATTCATGACGAATCCTGGGAAAAAGTGAGGCTAAGATTCGAGAGGGAAGCCATCGCGTTGCAAAAAATAATGCCAGAAATACACCTCAATTTACTGGATTCATTCAGGTACTTTACCCATGGTGTTTGGCATGACGTAGTAGCTGCTCAAAAGGAGGGTCTTTTGAGGTCCTCTATGATAGAAATACTAATGTTTAGATTAATGCAATACTGGGGGTCTTATAAGGGAAATCATGATCATCGTTTGCTTTCGAAGAAAAATAAAGAAAAGTATTTCTACCCAAATAATTAATGGTTTAGGTGATGTCAGTAATGATGAAAAGTAAGAAAATTGTTGCGCTGATGCCAATGAAGGCAAACAGTGAGCGCGTTAAGGGTAAAAATTTCCGCGACCTGGGAGGTAAGCCTCTTTTTCAATGGATGCTAGATGCGTTGCTTGAAGTTGAAGAGATTGATATGGTGGTTATTAATACAGATGCACGAAGTATTTTACTAGAAAATGGCCTAGTTGAAAGTAAGCGAGTAATCATTAGAGAGCGTAAAAATGAGCTTCTGGGCGATTTAACAAGCATGAACCTTATTTTGGAAGATGATATTGCTAACGTTCCTGCCGATACCTATCTGATGACTCATACAACAAATCCACTTATTTCTGCGAATACAATAAAGGATGCGTTACGCATGTTTGAATCCGATGAGAGTAAAGATTCTCTTTTCACGGTTAATAAACATCAGACCCGCTTTTATCGCGAAGATACATCCGCGATTAACCATGATCCAAAGAATCTGATTCGGACTCAGGATCTGGAGCCTTGGTACGAAGAGAACTCGTGTTTATATCTATTTACTTCCGAAAGCTTTGCTAAAACAAAAGCTCGTATTGGTGTGAACCCAACTATGATGATAACCCCAATGCTGGAGTCGGTAGATATTGATGAGCAAGATGATTGGGAGCTCGCGCAAGCTTTAGCTGTACATTGTTCTTTCTAAGGAGGTTTAATGGAGTATCGAAATGCATGGAAAAAAACGATTATATTGTTAGCTAGGAAGATTAGGCTTGAGGGTTATTTATATCGATACGTGAAATTTCGGAGTGGGAAAGAGTTTGATGAGGCGACCCTAATATACAAGGTTTTCTTAAACAAAGATGAGCCGGGTTGTATGGTTGATGTGGGTGCGCATTTTGGAGAATCCGCATTGCCTTATTTGACAAGAAGGTGGAAAGTCCACTCCTTTGAACCCGATATTGGTGCCGATAAAATAAAGGCATTGACGGATATAGTGGATACCTACAATAATTTTCGATATTACAAAGACGCTATATCAGATGAGGATGGAGTCGAAGTTTCATTCTATGGTAGTGATGAATCGACCGGTATATCCTCGATAATACCTTTCACAAAAGGACATAAAGAAATAAATAAGTTGAGAACTAAGAAGTTATCTACGTTTTTGACTCAAAATATTGAGGTTGGAATAGAAATTGACTATCTAAAAATTGATACAGAGGGGAATGATCTTAACGTACTAAAAGGGTTTCCTTTTGAAAGCATCAAACCAGGTGTGATTATGTGTGAATTTGAGGATGCTAAAACCCTTAAAGTGGGTTATCGATTCCAAGATATGGGCGATTTTCTATTAAGCAAAGGCTATAACGTTTATCTAAGTGAGTGGTATCAAATAGAAAAGTATGGTGTGAAGCACAAGTGGCGCAGCATACGAGAATACCCCTGCAAACTGGAGGATGAAAAAGGGTGGGGAAATTATATCGCCGTTACAAATGAGTATAAAGATTGCTTAGAGCGATTAATATGAAACACTACACTAGTCAGGTAGCTCCTGAAATACTGCCAGTACAGCGTTTGAAGATGGTTGTTTTCATCTGACCTATACCCACCACGTTTAGGTTTTAGGGGTTAAGCGTGTGCCATATTGATTCTGTGGGAAGGCGCAATGACGCATAATAGTGGGATTACTGCAAGGAATTGCAACACAGCCATGGGAGCAATAGGGTGTGCAATTACCTCTAAAACCTAAGCGTGATGGGTATATTATACGGGTGATATGACCCAATTACATGATTTTGTAACCCAAGGAATCTCTGTTTAGTTTATCAGAGACCCCATAATAGTTGGTAACTAGATATATGAAAGTACTAATTACGTGTCCCCCTATGTTGGGTATGCAAGAACAGTTTACTCAAACCTTTATTGATAAGGGCGTTGAGTTGTATTGCCCGGACGTAGTGCAAACAATGTCAGAAGAAGACTTGATTCAAACCATTCCCGAATACGATGGATGGATTATTGGTGACGATCCGGCAACTAGGAATGTCTTTCTTGCAGGTAAGGAGGGGAAGCTAAAGGCGGCCGTTAAATGGGGAATAGGCGTTGATAACGTAGATTTCGCAGCATGCAAGGAATTAGGGATCCCGATTACCAATACTCCTGATATGTTTGGTCCGGAGGTTGCAGATCTTGCAGTGAATTATATTTCAGGTCTTGCGAGAGAAACATACTTCATTGATAGAGCGATTCGCGATGGTGGGTGGCCTAAGAATCGTGGAATATCGTTGGGAGGAAAAAAGGTCGGTTTAATTGGATATGGAGATATCGGGAAAAATACTGCAAAAAGGTTTATGGCAGCCGATATGACCGGTATTGTTTATGATCCAGCCTATGATTCAAGTGCAAATACTGAACAATTGGAGTTTTTACTATGGCCGTCCCGCATAGATGAATGTGACTTTTTGGTATTTACATGCTCTTTAAATACGGATAACAGGCATATGTTAAATGAACGTACACTTTCTCAATGTAAGCAAGGAGTGAGAGTAATAAATGTTGCCAGAGGACCGTTGATACATGAGAAATCTTTGGTAGACGCGATTCAAAGTGGAGCAGTGCATTCTGCAGCATTAGATGTGTTTGAAGATGAACCGCTGCCAACTGAGTCGCCACTCCGAGAGCAATCTCTTTGTATATTTGGTTCGCATAACGGTTCAAATACATCCGATGCTGTCGCGAAGACTAACGATCGAGCGATCTCTTTATTGTTTCAGTTTCTCGAAGTCGATTAAATGAGATGCGAAGGAGCTATTATAGTAACGGGTGCTAATGGAGGAATAGGGCAGGCCTTGGTGCTGCATTTTAGAGCGTCTGGGTATTATGTTGTTGCTACAGATTTGGGAGAGCAAAAGTGTCCAGCTGACTATTATATTTGCTGTGATTTAGAGCATCTGGTGAAAAGTGAGGAAGAAAGGAATAGGTTATACAATAGTATTATTTCGAAAATTGAAAATAGAAAATTAACTGCTCTTATAAACAACGCGGCGGTACAAAAATTAGGCAGCTTAGAATCGCTGCAGTTGGAGGATCTTAAAAGCACCCTTAATATCAATACCATTGCTCCAGTGTTGCTTAGTAAGATGTTTCTAGAGGAGCTTTCGATCGGGCGCGGTAGTATTGTAAATATAGGTAGTATTCATTCCAAGCTTACAAAACCCGGTTTTATTTCGTATGCAATTAGTAAGGCGGCGCTGGAAGGCGTGACGAGGTCATTGGCTGTTGATGTAGGTGAGAAGGTGAGGGTTAATATGGTTCAACCTGCCGCTATAAAAACAGATATGTTAGTGGATGGGTTTGAAGGAAATGATGCCGGATACTCATTGTTAGAAACCTATCACCCGGTAAATAGAATAGGGCAGCCGAGCGAAGTTGTAATTGCGGCGGAATATTTGATTTCAGATACGTGTCCGTTTCTAAATGGGACGGTGCTTAGCCTTGATGGCGGTATTGGGTGTCAACTGCACGATCCAGGGTAGGTCAATTCGTTTCTATAGTTCTCCCTAAACCCTATGTGTAGAGTTGACTTACACCCGTTTTTATAAGCATGTTGATACGGGGAAAGATGTTTTATGAGGTTATCTGGTTGCTGTATCGTTTTCGAGTAATATAATGATAAGTCATTTGTTAATTCAGCCTTAGGTCGGCAACTAAATTGAATCTGTTTAGACTCCAACTATTATATATCCTATCATCATTGACTCTATTTCGTATGTCTATGTGGGTGTTGGATGCTGGAGGCAGTAAGGCGCCATTTCTTTTATATGTTCTACTAACAATATTACTGATTCTTGCTACATTTGCCAAAGGTGCGGCCTCTCCTGTAAGTCTCTGGTCTAAGGGATTGAATAAAGGCTATGTCGCCATAGTATTGGTGTTTTTTTTTATTCAAGTTATCGGGCTATTCAGGGGGTACCTGTATGGAGCGATGGACGTACCCTTTTTCACAAAATTTATTCTATTTATACTTAGTACTGTAGCCGCCTTTATATCCATTTATTGGACTAGGGATACTTCCAAAAAACTAAATTTAAAGTTTCATGCGCTTTTCTCATCAGTCTCACTATATGTTTTCACAAATTTTGTGATGTATATGCTCGGGTTTGAGACAGGAAAAGAGCTCTCGACTTGGGGTGGGTTGCCAGATTCTGTGCTCATGTCAATGGTTGGTATAAATACTAGTCGAGTCTTTTTCCCACTGTCCTCCGGGTTGAACTCCTTTGCCTTGGTCGCGGGCATGTCTCTAGTTTATTCGGTATCTATACTTGGTAAAAAGAAGCTTAAACTAAGATTTAGAACTCTTGCGGCTATTTCGGTGCTTATTTCGTTGATTTCTTTAGTGCTCGTTGACGCGAGAATGATCTTTATCGTGACATTCTTAGTTATGATCTATGGGTTGTTTCGATTAACGACACAGGCAAAGATGTATAGAGCTCTGCTGTTGGTCTCTGCGTTTTTACCTGGCATGCTTGTTTTTGCTGCAGGTATAGTAATTGAAAAACTAGATACTTCTTCACTCTCAAGAAATAGTGGAAATAGTGGCGTAGTAACCATTAATGGCAGGACGGAAATTTGGGATAAGGTTTATGATGAGATAAAATATCCAAAAATCTTACACATAGTTGGATATGGGGCCAAGGGGCAAATTACTTCTGGTATAAGCAAAGATGTCGCACAAACATTTAGTGCTACCGCAGTGAATAAAGATGAAGTAACCGTTCATAACTATATATTACAAACGTTTCTTGATGCCGGATATTTGGGGTTGTTAGTTTTATTTGCGGTTCTTTATCGAGCCTCAGGTAGAGCAAAAAATAGAAAAATAATTAACGCATGGCTTTTGTTGTTTCTATTGGGTGGGGTCACTGAATCAGCACCGATGATGTATTCACCAGATCTATATTTTATTTTTATAGCAGTCTTAATTAGTATTGGTGCTGAGAGTCATCGAGAGCGGAATTGGAGCCTTTTGGCGTAATAAATAGGAAACTCGGTATGGTTTGGCTGCTTGATCCGTTTTTAAAGGTATTGGAGGGCTGATTAGACTGCAGACCCTGATCTGATAAAAAGCGGCTCATAATTACTACAGTAAAATGGAGAAAAAAGATGCTGAGAAAACTAATTAAATTATCAGGGCCAATAAGGTATTGGTATGATAGTAAAGCGTTTAGATTCTCTGAGCACGATAAAGAGTTGAAAAAAATAAAAGACCAATATAAAGGACAGCCTATGTTGGTGGTGGGTAATGGGCCGAGCCTTAACGATACACCGCTAAGCGAATTTAAACATATTCCATCAATTGGTATGAATAAGATTAATATGCTCTTTGATAAGACATCTTGGAGGCCCAGTCTAATTGTTTGTGTGAATGATTTAGTCGTTAAACAAGGTTGGCGTGAATGGCTTGAGTTAGATATTCCAGTGCACCTAGGATGGAAAGCCAGGCACTTCGTGCCGAGAATAAAAAGAGATAAATTCAACTTCTTTTTGTCCAATCCAGGGTTGATGTTTGAAAAAGATATCTCCACTTTTGTAGGGTCTGCGGGTACTGTTACCTATACAGCGCTTCAATATGCACATTATTTAGGCGCTGACCCAGTTATAATTGTTGGTGTTGATCACAGCTTTCAGTTATCTGAAGGGAGTAAGCCCAATGAATATGAGAAAAGGAAAGGAACTGATGTAAATCACTTTGATCCGAACTATTTTGCGCCGGGCACATACTGGGGTGTACCTAATCTAGAATCGAGTGAGTATGGCTATTCTTTAGCAAAGAAAGCCTTCGAGGAGGAAGGAAGGAATGTATATGATGCGACTATTGGAGGGAAGCTAAATATATTTGATAAAATTAGCATAGGCCAGGCTATTGAGCTCATAAAAATGCATAATTAATGTATTTAGAATATCTTCGTAATGCTGAGAATCGAAGGTTGTTAAAAATATGAATTATAAGAAACTTTATGGGGTTATAGTTTTCGCAGGTCTTGTAGGTTCTGTTGAAGGAGAGGATAGTAAGGAGCCTTCCCGTGATAGTGTTAGGTCTAAAGAGGACTACATCTCTTCTGTTTTTGAGAATAGTTCAATACTGGTTTCAAGTCGATGGAAGCGGCCAAGGGCGCTATTGTTAGCGAAAAATCTTGGTGCAACACATTTGGTTTGGGGGTATTATTCTGCAGAATCTGAATTTATAAAAAATGCGAAATCAATAGGGCTTAAAGTACACTGTGCTCTTCCATATTTTCTCCCCTCTAAGTTTTCAGAAAAACAAAAAAGTGAACTCCAATGCGGTAGGTTAGACGGAAGCCCAGTGAGAGGTAGATGGGAAGTTGGGTGGGATATGCGACGAGGAGATGCTAATAAAACTAGTTTTAGGAAGTATCAACTCGAGAGGATTAAGTCCCTAATCGACATTGGTTGTGATCATTTTCAACATGATGCAAGCCGCATGAATGGTGTGGCTGTTGAGTGGGGAGGATGCTTCTCTTCAGAAGGAGATAAAAAATTTCGAACTTTTTTACTCGATAAGTATGGGGGTGACGGTTTTCCGGACTTTAGCTATATCAATTTTTTGGAGGCTTCAAGGGCGCCAGATTTTTACGGTTCCAATAAGTGGAAGGACCCTTTTAAGAATGATTATGTAGAATTCCAAAAAAATGAAACACTAGAATACTTTTCTTGGCTCCATAGAGAAGTAGAAAAATATGCTGGAAGGCCTATTTTTTTTTCAATGAATACGAACCCCCATGATTCAACAGCTTGGCTTAGTACCGCTTATGATGGGGCGATGAGTGAAATTCACAAAAATGAAGTAGACCCGAGTTATTTAATTGGACTAATTGGGAAGTTAAAAGCTAAAAATAAGCCGGTTGTTTTAACCTTGGCCTCTGAAGATATTGATCTAAACAGCAAAGCGATTGCTTCTAGCTATGCACTTGGTGCGCTTATGATCTATCCTTGGGATGTGTATATTTCAAATAAAAATGAACGGTATTTTGGGGACCTTTCTGATTACAAATCGTTATATGGTTTTGTTAAAAAGTATAGTCAAATTTTCGATGGATATAAGTCACATAAGGAATATGTACTCAATCTGAAGATGGATGATACCGAGAGGCTTGTGAATGAGCGCCCAGTTACTATCAGAAAGATTCAAAAACCATCGCAGAATATCAGCCGTCAAGAGCAGCGTGAATTTAAGGTTCTGGTGTCAATAAGAAAAAGCAAAGACGGAACCGATAGCTTGGTACATCTTGTAAATTGGGGTGCCTTGGGCGAGACTGAACAGCGATATATCGTCTCATTTAAGAAATCCCTATTTAGAAATGTACTTGAATACTTGTATGACTCTTCATTAAAAGAAGTACGTAAATTAAATGCAAGAAATATCGGGGATAGGATAGAAATCGAAGTCGATAGGTTAAACTTATGGTCAGTATTTGCGTCTGTAAAAGCTATTAACGCCTCCAGTATTGCAGTTAATTAAACCCTCGAGTTAAAGAGCATATCGACCTTAAGTGAAAGGTTATGTGTGTATCAGTAATAAATCATACTGATATAGGCTACAGGTTGAGTGAAATGTATTACACCTGAATTGAGGGTATGTAATGTATGTTCGCGTAAAAGGTTAATCGCAGTGAAATAATCTTTGAGGCAGGTTCGCTCGGTAATGTGTCTTGCTATGGCTGTAGGCAAGGAGTAATGATGTGTAATATCAGGCTGCAACAGTGATTAACAAACAGTCACAGACCGAAAGGGTTTGAGTTGATATGTAGAATAGGCGCGTATTTGTTCCTCATATGATGGTTGAGTACGGAAATAAACGATTTGATGGGTATAGACTCTTGCAAATATAGGAACAATCTTTAAACGCCGAAGATTTAGCTCATGATTAGAGAGATTCCGATGGATATAAAACTGCTACTGACTCGACTTGAGAAGTTTAGTCGAATTATTTACTCCAAGCATTTACTTCAAGTCCTTTTTCGTGATCGTGTAATGGCAAGTGCTGAGCATAGGAGTATCTTGCATCGCGATTTAGGTTGTATTGTTGATATTGGTGCTAATCGAGGGCAGTTTACCCTGGCGGCACGCCATTGGGCGCCAAATGCATGCGTGTTTTCTTTTGAGCCCCTACCTGAGCCGTCAAAAAAGTTTATTCAGGTTTTTAGTTGTGATGAGCAGGTAACGCTTCACCGAGCTGCGATAGGGCTCGAGAGTGGCGAAGCCACAATCCATATTTCAAAAAGGGATGATTCGTCGTCATTATTACCAATAGGCGCGGCTCAAGATAGATTGTTTCCCGGAACAGCAGAAAAGAACACGGAAGTGATCCGTGTAGGACCGTTAGAGGAGTTTTTGTCGCAGAAAGATATTGTTTCGCCTGCTTTATTGAAACTCGATGTGCAAGGCTTCGAATTGACTGCATTGCAAGGTTGCGAATCTTTACTTGATAAGTTTGTCTATGTTTATGTTGAGTGTTCTTTTCTCGAACTTTATGAGGGCCAAGCGCTGGCCGCTGATGTGATAGCTTGGCTGCGGGAAAAGGGCTTTATTCTTAAGGGTGTATATAACTTGGCATATGAGCTTGAAGGGCGGGCGATACAGGGAGACTTTTTATTTAGTCACATCGAGTCAGTTGGCTGACCAGCTGAATATGCCCTGTATTAAATTTATCGATCAATAAACTACAATAATAAAATACTATTTGTTTGGGGCTTATATGTCTATCTCTCGTAATATTTTGTTTGTATCTCCATTTTTCTTCCCAGAATTGATTTCGACAGGTAAGTATAATACGCATCTTGTCGAAGCGCTTGCTGAGTCAGGTTGTGACGTGGATGTGATGTGCTCACATCCCTTGTATCCAAATTGGAAGCCTAAAGTTACTGACAAGACTTTAGAGAATGTTCGTATCATTCGGGGGGGACAGTTTGTCAGTTATCCAAGAAGGCCTTTGATGAGGCGTTTAATCCTTGAAATTTGGATGCTGTTTTTTGTTTTTCGCCATCTATTATTCTCTCGCAAACGGTATGATTCAATTATTATCGTTTTCCCTCCCAATCTTGTTGCCGGACTCATTCAATTGTTTCGCTCTAAAAATACCCGGGTTATAGGGATTGTGCATGATATTCAGCATGTAATGGCCAATACTAAAAAAAATATATTTAGGAGGGCAGTAATGTCGGGGGTACATGTTTTTGAGGGGTACTCCTATAAGATTTGTAATAATCTAATATTCTTGTCTCAGAACCAGAGACGGGCGGCACGGGAGCTGTATTCCATATCAGAAAAAAAGACGATTGTAAGATATCCGTTTGTAACGCTTAAGGACGGAGGTTGTGAGGATAGCCTGGATAGTATTTTCTCCGGCGCAAAAAAGTCGGTAGTGTATTCTGGTGCGCTAGGGGAGAAACAAGCGCCTGAAAAACTAGCGAGTTTGTTCATTAGGTTGCTGGAAGCTGATAATGAAACGCATGCGTTTATATTCTCCCAGGGTATTGTATTTGATCGTATAAAAACTAAGTATAGACATGAGCGACTTCACTATCATCCGCTTGTCAAAGAGGATGAATTACCCGAGCTAATAAAAAGGTCAACGATCCAGGTGATTCCACAGGATATAGAGACATCAGACGGTGCGTTCCCTTCAAAGCTGCCTAATATTCTTTCGGCAGGTGCGAAGCTCTTTTGTATCACCAAAAAGGGTGGTGAGTTAGACGATGTGTTGAGTGATTACTCACGATCATTACTCTGTTATACGTGGGACGATGCGGGGAAATGCTTGTTGGAGTTTTTGCACGCGGATACCGTAGATTTGTCAGAAACCGATAGATCCATATTGGAAAAATTCTCGCTGTCTTCTTTGGTTGATTCTATTGTTGAAGTTTGTTCGCAAGGTACTCATTGGGATAGTAGCGCTACTAAAGGCGCACAAGGTGCATGAGTTATTTGGGGGAAGCTAAGATTAGGCCATTAAAATCTTTCCTAGTTACTCTCTACCTACCTACCGTCCATGCAGGCGTTTGTGCCCTTCGTGGTGAAATAAAGGTTTTGGATGGGGTTCTAGCTAACAAGGAGCCGCGTTTTGAGAATAGTAAGTGGATCTCATAGGTGTTCGGGATTCTGATTCAATAAAATCATATAGTTAGAAATTTAGGCTTAGCCTCTGTTCTTGCAATCCATATAGTGGAGAAGCCCTTATACAATACTGAGATGGGATTAAACTGAGCTAAATGGAGATTATCACTGTTATAGCTAGGAATATTTAACTCATTGAAAAGACGTGAAATAAATCCCGAACACCTATGAAGTGGATCTATATCGTAAGATCTTTTGTAACGGTTAATTATGTACCTTTATCGCTTGCACCGGCAATGGGATGGATTCCAACGTAGGGTAATCACTATTATCAAGAAGTACACAGTTTGAATAAACCGCGGTCGTGTACCGAGGTATCGTGAATATAACCAGCCGTTTATTGATCATGCTCTGAATAGCTTGCCGGAGGTGTAGTATTATATACCTCTCGCGCTTGAGAATGCTCTGTTTAGAGTGCGTAGATTTTTGTGGAGAGCAAGGCGTGAAGACGCAGTAATAGCGGGCTACAGCAAGGTTTTGCAACGAAGCTATTCGCAACAAGATGCATGCCATGAATAGGGTATTCTTGAGCGCGAGAGGTATATCAATATCAAAAGGAATATTAGGTTGCGTAGTTTCTTAGAATTTATAATTTGAGGTTAAGCATAGACCAATGAAGGAATTGAAAAAAAAAGCTCTTATTACTGGAGTAACCGGGCAGGATGGAGCCTATTTGGCAGAG
>JAUZSW010812112.1:0-11258 GCA_034780735.1 Hyalogyrina grasslei
CCGAGGTGATAAAGAAGTTTTGTCCTGAGAATACCAACCAAAATAACAAGGCTGACTGTACCATTGATCATTGGCTGTTAACGCAGTATCAATTAGCTTTTTAGGCTTGACAAAAAAGGATCCTACAGGCAATCGTTCCTGTAATTTACGAACGGAATTAATGCCAAATTTTATACCAAGTCGATAATTCAGGACGCGCCATAAGCTAGGGGCGCTCAACGCCAAGGCCGTTTGCGCCTTGAGAAGAAAAAGGTTCACTGCTTACGCATTTGCTCCGTGGCCTCAATCGTAACACGTGAAACCTCAAAAATTTCATCGGCCGAAATTGGCGCAGGTTTTCCTTTTGCTATCGTCTTCAAAAATTCAATTGCGCAAGCATCCTGTCCTTTGTCTTGCTTCATCAGGTTCATTTTCTTAAAGTTATTCCATCCATAACCTTTTAGCTTGCGGAAGTTATCAAGCTGGAGCACAGCATCACCCGCAAAGACTTCAATACGCTCTTTTGGGAACGCTTTCCCTCCATTGGCGAAATAATTAATGACACCAAAAGAACCATCTGCAAAGCCTAGGATGATGGACGCCTTGTCTTCTGTAATCTCGACAGCAGAGCTGTCTCCCATACGCCTTGCCTGCACCGATACAATTTCCGAACCTGCCAGATAACGCATAAGGTCAACGTAGTGGCACGCCTCACCAATGATGCGACCACCGCCAACCTTAACATCCTGCACCCAAGTATTCGCAGGAATAGCACCCGCATTCATTGTTAGAATATATGACTTAGGTTGCTTGACTGGCTCAAGCAACGCTTTCATTTTGATGATTTGTGGTGCAAAACGACGATTAAAACCGACCATTAAGCGAACCCCGGCAGGCTCAGCTTGTTCGCGATACACTTGCTCAATAATATCCAATTCTT
This sequence comes from Hyalogyrina grasslei, assembly GCA_034780735.1. NCBI lineage: Eukaryota > Metazoa > Mollusca > Gastropoda > Hyalogyrinidae > Hyalogyrina > Hyalogyrina grasslei. The sequence continues at coordinate 920 of JAUZSW010812112.1, forward strand.
CCAGGTTCAATGCCAAAGGCTTTTCAACAAAAACATTCTTCCCATTCTTCAGCGCTTCAGTCACATATTCCGCATGGGTATTGTGCTGCGTAACGACAGCTATCGTATTAATTTCATCATTTTCTAAAACTTCTTTAGGATCAGTGGTTGCCCTGTGAAAATCATTTTTCTCGCCATGGTGCGTCGCACTCACTCCGCCCCTGGAAAGTACGGTATGTAATTGTGCTCCGGCTTTCTTATAGGCTGGAATCAGTATACGAGATGCATAGTTTCCAGCGCCGATAAAGCCACAAACCGGTTTGCTAGCATCAAAAGATACATTCTTTTTTAGAGTGACAACTTTCTTAGAAAGTTCTCCTTTAGTAGCATCCGGATATTGAAGAATAATCCCCAAAGCTGATTTATCATCACTTAAGGTTTCATAGGCCTTCAAAGCATCATCGAAACTAAAGCGGTGAGAAATGAGCGGCTTCACATCCAAACGACCATCCGCCATCATATCTAGAATTGCCTCAAAGTTGCGTTGCTCTGTCCAACGAACAAAGCCAATTGGATAATCCTGCCCCCTGTCTTCATAGTTACTATCATAACGGCCAGGCCCATAAGAACAGGAAACTTGAAAGCTTAATTCTTTTTCGTAAAACTCTGCGCGACTTAACTCTAAACCAGTAACGCCTACCAATATAATGCGTCCGCGCTTACGGCACATGCGAGCCGCTTGACTCACGGGATCAGAAGACTTGGTAGAGGCCGTTATAATGACCCCATCAACTCCTCGCCCGCGAGAAAATGCCATCCCTGCCTCAACTGGATTTTCCCCTTTCGATAATGAAACCGTTTCTGCGCCAAATTGGCGTGCCAGCTCTAACTTTGATTCATCAAAATCTATCCCCAGCACATTACAGCCATGCGCTCGTAACAGCTGAACCGTAAGCAATCCAATTAGTCCTAACCCCGTAACTACAAAGCTTTCACCCAAACTAGGTTCAGCTAAGCGAATACCCTGCAAACCAATAGATGCAAGAACAGTAAAAGAGGCATCTTCATCAGTAACCTCATCAGGTATTTTAGATGTAAGGTTTCGAGAAACCGCCACAACAGAAGCATGAGGGCCATTGGAAACCACTCGATCACCTTCTTGAAGCTCAGTAACCGAAGCACCCGCCTCTACAATACGCCCAACATTGCAGTAACCAAGTGGCAGGGGTTGATCCAATTTACTCTTCACCGCATCTACCGTAGCTGACAAACCATCTGTACCCACTTTCTCAAGCACCATCTTGACTTTGTCTGGCTGCTGGCGTGCTTTTTGAATTACATTAGATTTTCCAAACTCAACAAGCATTCTTTCGGTGCCAATTGATATAAGGCTATTAGTGGTCTGAACAATCACCCCCGCTTTCGAGCATGACGGAACAGGCATTTCGGCTAGACGAGTTTCGCCGGACCCCATGTTTTGTAGAATTTGCTTCATTGCAGTTATTCTCTATTCTTTATCAATTTTGCTGGAACGCCACCAACAATTGTGAACGCCTGAACATCTTTGGTGACAACACTACCGGCAGCTATCACGGCTCCTTCGCCAATTCGTACGCCCGGTAAAATAATAGATTTAGCACCTATCCATACATCGTCTTTAATTATTACCGGTTTCATTTCATGCCCAGCATAAAATATCTTTTCATTTTTCCCGGGAATTTTATGGTTAGCAGACAATATTTGCGTGTAATAGCCGATCAATACCCTATCACCAATCGATATACCTCCATCTGTAGTCAATAGAACCCCTTTCGCAAAATCGACGTTATTCCCAACAATCAGGTTTCTTCCCGTAAATATCCATACCCCCGGATAGAACACTACGTCCTTCCCAAGTTTTGCGCCCATTGTGGATTTAAGATAGTACGATTTAAATAGATTTAATATTCTAAATCTAGGAAGTAAAAAAATTAACCATGACAGAGTCTCGATAGTAACGACTATAGAATATTTCATTTTGATAAATAGTCGTTTGACAAAGAAAATCTCATAATATACTGACAATGATCGGCAATTCTTGCTGCTGACAGCGTCGTCTCATTTGCACACATCTTCATTTTCATACCTCCTCATTTCGCCAATAAAAACCCCCGGAGCAAGCTCTCTCGCTACCGCTCGACTTTCTTGTTTCTCTCGAAAGCGGGGTATTCAACCGGAACTATATTTACCTATTTTTCGCCCCAAGGGGTGGGGAGTAAAACCCCAAGAGATTGAAACCTCTTAGCCTTAAAATAACCTTTAAACTTGATACTGGAAATTTGTAAATATTTTATGAAAATAATTTCATAATCCACCTTATCAAGGGCGTGGATTAATAATTTCTATTATCTTAGACACTCTTTCTTCTGATGATGGTGTTTTTCTAAGTAAATTCTTACCTTCTTGAAGCATGCATTTTAACTCACTCTCGCTAAGTGCCGAAAAGACTTTAAGGGAATCTAATATAGAATTGATATTGTGTGGCTCAAAGTATATTGCAGAAGTGCCGCATATTCCTCTGGAAAAGTCTCTGTCCGAGCATAATAACGGTAGAGATGACTTCCAGGCCTCTAAATAATTATTCGAGAAACTCTCTAAGTCAGACAAGTTCATTAGCGCATCACATTCGCTATAAACTTTTTGAATCCTTTCTGCAGGAATTACTCCTGTGAACTTCATAAATCTATCAACTAATTTTTCATCTACTTTTTCGTTTACTATTTTTTCTACATGATTAATAAAGCCGGCCCTAGTTGTAGAAACTATAAATGAAACATTTTTATTACTTCCGCTTTTAATCAACCCATAAAGTTCCCATAGATTTTTATGATAAGCCGTTCCGCTAAGTAATAAAACTTTCGGGTTTTTCAAATCGATTGTTTTAATTCTTTCCTCTATCGAGATGTCTTTGATGAATTTACTTGCAGAGGGAGGGAGTAACACAAATTTACTTCTCTCGAGCACCCTCTTTAACCTTATTCTCATTGTTTCAGTTTCACAGATTATTAGATTTGCTCTTTTCAATCTTCTTAACCTAAAATGATTCAATACTCTCTTTTTTAATTTCTCTAAAAACGGAATATTTTCCCAATACGGACTTTCAGGATAACAAATTATTGGATATGCAACTGTGACAATGGAGTATACATTGTTTGAGCAGGGCAATCCCGGGCCAAAAAATGTATATATTTTTTCTATACCTCTCTTTTTTATCTTGTACTTTAGAATAGTGCTTTCATACATAAATCTTATTATGACGTTGCTAGGTGTAAATATCCTAATTAAATCTTTCTTGTTGTCTAATTTTAATTTTGAATTAATTAGGATGGTTATATGTTTTTCTTGTTTAAGTTCATTTAGAAAATTATGAGCGAGCTGAAGCCCCCCCCCGGATTTTATTGAACTAAAATCTATTAATATCTTCATTAATAACAAATGATTTGATTGATTGAGATAACATCAAGATAAGCTGCTAATCCATCTATTACATGTTTACTAGCTATATATTAATCGTTGCATAAGTATTGGCAGGTCTCAGTAGCGAAATACGGCTAATATTAGAGATAATACGAAAGCTCACTGCAAATACTTTCGCAACGATTAATATAATACTTTGTCCCAACGGGAATTAACAATACGCTACTTCTATCCTTAATTGACATTAGTAAAGATGGACCCACAGTCAAAACGGATAAGGTTTATTCTTTAGATATATAGAGGCTATCATAGAAGAACCTGCGACAGCCTGATCAAATTATACAGTATTCCAGAGATTGATGGGAGCCGCCCCGTACCATAGAAATTGAAATAATTTTTAGTGACCATTTCAAGCGAAAGACATCCTAATATTTATTGAGATATACTCACCCGCATTTTTCTATCAAAGATTTGAACGTTTTCAGTCAATAAGAACAGTAATGACGATATGTGTTAATCCGTATATTACTTTAGCCTAATAAACCAGTGAGTGGTACCGTCTTTATCTTCGCATCTTCGTGTTTCCTTATTTTTAAACTAAACAACCTCCAACTCAAGCTGGTAGGTTTGATCGATTAACATCTATTTTCGACGGACAGTACCGGCCGACTAAAGAGAAAGCGTCTTAAGCCCGTGGTTTCAACCACGGGCTTTCGCTTCGCGGACTAAAATCGCCTTATGAATAATGAAAGTCTAACAGATAATATACTTATCGGGTTGCCTTAATTTTGGGGCAACTTCTGAAGATGCTCTGACTACAAAACAAGTCGATACCGGAGATCATCAGAGAAGAGGGGATCTGCGAAGGAACCTTGCATAACTGGAGGAAACGCCCTTCAATATAGACCAGACTGTAAAATCCCTTCAAAGCATAAATACGAGCTGATTGACTTGGGCTTTTTCATGCTGTTAGAAATTCCGAATAAACTATAAATAAACTATAACTCAACCACTATGGACTGAAAGCCCATAGGTTGTTTTACGAACAACTGAAAGTCGTTCCAGTTAAACCGCAATGAGTCGCTATGCGACCGTTGTAAAATGATAATGCTAAAGCCTTGCACTAAAGTGCATAGTTTTCACTAGCGAACTGAGACCAATAAAGCATATTCAACAGTCTTTCACCTAAATCCCGCCCGCACGATTCCGCATGGACCCAGTTATCTAATTTCAATTCCTTTATATTTGAGATACTCTATACATTTTCTGCTTACGCGTTGTCATGACAACGGAAAGAATTAATAATATAACTTGATGGGCAGTCAATATGTAATGATAAAATATTCCAGAAAATATCATGCCACATAGCGCACTATAGAATATAACGTCTATATCTTTTCCCTTAGCAATTTTTTTTCGGTAAAATAAAAAACATTTTAATAAGACAAACAAGTAAAGCAATAGCCCAAAAATTCCAATATCAAAGAGATAAGATATATATGTACTCTCGGGATCATAAGGAGAATATTTTTTATTGAAATATCTACTTACTTTAGAAGCCGGTGAAACATAAGGATAAGAGCCCGTACCTAAACCTGTGCCAGTTAGAGTTAATACCCCATTAAATGATATTGCTTCAGGTATATATGCGTAATATTTATATCTTATGTTGTCTATCCTCTTATCAACCTTTGTTTTTGTTAAAACACGGTCTCGAAAACCTATGGTATTATTTTTAATGCCATTGTAAATTGTATTACCGCGATTGAAAATCGTATCGTCAATTGAAACGGAGAAAATCATAAGAAATATAAGTAATAGAGAAATTATTTTTATTTGGGGATTACTCTTTAAACGAGCATAGTTAAATATATTTAATTTTCCTATACTAACAATTAAACTCAATAGGCTACCAACTAACGCAGTAGTGCTCGCACTGAACACCAAAGAAATTACGGCTAAAATCAGTAAAATTAGTCTTTTCTTAATTGTGGCATATAAAACTATTATAGGTATAATCGCTCCTAGATGAGCCGGGTCATAATTAAAGCCTGAGGCACGTATTATTCCAGATTTAATCACAGTCAAATACTGACGTTCTTCTGGAAGAGTATTAATATAGCTAGAAAATATGACCTCATTTAGTGGCAATGAAAAAGAGTAAAAATATACAGATTCTATAATTGACCATATTATGTTTAAAACACAACCAAGAATGAATCCTTTCGTGAGCCTTTCTATTGTGTTGTATGGACTTTTTATCATTAACAATGACAATAAAAATAGAGCATAAATAAGTATTTTTGGAATAAAGTTTGATATAACCTTCACCCATTCGCTCTCACCAAGAAAGTAGAGAACTCCAGTCACTGATGACAAAAATGATATCAAGAAAAAGAGAAAAAGAGCTTTAGCCACCTGATTCGGCACGAACGCCTTTTTAAACTGAATAGCTTTTAATGCCGTCAATATAACCAAGAAATTAAAAAGAATTGTAAAAACCGAAGTTAAACCCCGACCTATAGGTAATGTAATTATAGGCATTGTGACAAAAACACCAGTTAAAAAGCTAATCGCTGGAATTAGTGTATTAGTGTTCAATAAAAATAGATTTTTTCTCATTACCAGACTAATAAAATTCAGATTAAGAGCTAACCCTTAAAAATATTCCAGAAAAACATAGGGTAATCACTCCCTTCTTTTAGTTGTAAAACCGATTGGAGTTTTCCAGTCGCTTATCCACATATGGTGAACTCAAAAAGGCGTGAGATCAACTAGTGAGTTATTGGGTCTTGTATTTGACCAGCTTATCATTTATTTCTGTTTAGATATTCAACCAATATGTTGATTGATTTTTTTAGATTTGCCGACCCTCTAGACCAAAATAGTTTTGATAACAAAAGCTTAAAATAACTCAGCCTTAGCTCTTTTGAAAAAATCTTATCAGGATCTTGATTATATTTCTTTCTGTAATAAATAGCGGAATCTAATCTACGACGTAAGACAAGCTCATTGTTTAATGTTGTCCCTCCTTCTAAATGAATTATTTTTTTATCTTTAAAGTAATCCGTTTTTTTTCCTATTTTTCGTAGTCGTCTTGTTAAATCAGGCTCCTCATAATACATAAAGATATTCTCATCAAACCTCCCACACTCGTAGAAATCTTCTCGTCTTATAAACATATTTGCACCTGAAACATACATGAATCCATCTAAATAAAAGTCTAGATAATTCGCTAGCTTTATAAATAAACTCCGTAATAAACCGCCGCCATTTATGAGGTAAAATGACATGTTAGGTGAAATATCTTTATTTACTAACTTTAGACCAAACATTCCTAATAATGGGTCGCTTTCAAATTTATTAATTGCATATTTGAATATAGGCTGAATGAGCATAGCATCTGGATTAAGAAATAATAGATACTTTCCTTTAGCAAAATTCGAACCTACATTGTTACCCTCTCCAAACCCTTTATTCTCATTTCTTATTGCATTTATCATCGGAAACTTATCTATTATTATATTGAACAAGTCATCGCTCGGGCTGTTATCCACGACAATTACTTCAATAGATTCACCTACATCGTTATACTTATAAATCGAGTTAATAGATTCTATTAGTAAATCGGTGTTATTGTAGCTAACTATTATTATTGATAATTCTTTTTTGGTATTTTTTGTCATTATTCATCTTAGTTTAGGTATATTGTTTCACGCTTTCAAACAGTAGATTAAGTTAATAATTCCCCTGATTAAAGGTAGGTTTTGGGTGAAATAAAGACCCTGAAATTGCTCGGCAAACATTATAAATCTAGCCATTGAATCTTGCAAAGACTTTAGCTAATATGCGTTGGTAGGTATTTTCTATGGAGCGCATTAATCTGTACGATGGCCTATGAACAAGAGTCCAAATTAGCTTAAATCTATAAAAAGAAGGTAGAAAACCACTTACACTCCTTTGGAAGCGCATCTCAAGTTTTATAAATTGTTTAAAATCTTTCCAACCCAAATCTATTCGAAATATAAGACCAATCTTCCGGATCAGAAGGTATGGCGACCGCCTATATATAGACACTGAAAAACCACGCCCAAACCCTATATCCGCTAAGAAATAATATATTGCTCTTATCACCAAAACATTGATACTGATTTTTTCGCTCCATTCCCACTCCTTATCGATTATGCTGATTCCTTTCGGTCCTAAATAAACGTTAGACCACGTCGCATCAATGAACTCTCCACTCACAAACCTAACGCCTTTAATGTCTAAAGAGTTTCTTTTTAAAAAATCGACCCACGCAGTATTTTCAGAAAAAATATGCTCTAGTGTTGAGTCAGTTTTTTTTGCACGTAGACGAGTGCGTGTATTTAAGGAAATATCATTAACCCATTCTGTAGTAGCAGGTGTCAGAGTTAAAGCTCCTTTACTTGTTACTGGTTGGGTAATAGGCTGGTCATCAAAGATACGTGATTTAATGATAGATACGTGATTTCCGGGTGACTTTACAATTCTACTCATGGTCCTAAAGTTACGCGATCGCTTTAGTGAAAACATTAAGCCCAACTGATTAAACTCGATGTTGCTAAGCGATTGCTTTCCTGCCACAACCAAAAAAGAGTTTGAGAAAAAATCAAGCACTCTATTCCTATTAAGCTCCAATATCATTGCCGATTCGTCCCAAAGGGAACCTTTAGAGCCTCCATAGTCGCGAGAACGTATTTGCGAAACTAGTTCTCCAGCTTGACCGGAAGAAATAAATTCACTAGAAAGTATACAGTCTGGGATTTTGTAATCCGGATACGGGTAGTAAAACTCAATCTTAGGAAAGTGTTTTTTGATTCGAGTCTCCAATTCTATTTTACCAAATGTTTTTACAAAATCAGGTTTGCGATGATAACCTTCCAACCCCTCAAACATGGTGCAAAGATGGTCTTCACGAGAGTTATTAAAATATTTTAATCCGAATTGATTTTCAATAGCTATTACAACAATCCCTTCTGGCGTCAACATGTCGGAGAAATACTTTAGTACCTCATTATAAGGATCATCGCCAGAAACAAAAGCTGCGGAATATTCATAAACACCTATGCAAAAAATAATGTCGAACTTTTTAGTAAACTGAATATCCTGGAATGGAGCAGATATAATGGATACTGATTCGAGATCACGTGTTCTCTCCCTTGCAAGACGTGCTCGGTTAATACTTCCCTCTATGGAGACAACCTGAGTAAAGTTTTCACCTAAAAACCGAGTGATTGCGCCACACCCGCAGCCGACTTCTAAGACATGCAATGCCCTATTGAAATTGAAGCCAGATAAAAGCTGCGCTCTCTTCATTGATAAATGGTATTCACTAGACCAATCTTTTATATAATTTTCTAACTCGACAGAACGCGAGCTTAGATCTATCGCTTTGTGAAAAACGCCTTGAAGATACTTTTCGGAAGCTGCGCCATCAGAATAATCAAATTCGTAGTGATTTTTTAATCGCCATATTGAAGAATCATCTTTTATTATTTCATTTTTAACAATGCTTTCTATTTTTTCATTCATTGCGTGTACTTTTAATTGAAAATAAATTTGACTTTCTTGAGTAATACAGCCTACTCAAGAATAATGTGGTCTCCGTTATCCAAACCATCGACGAAATACTATAAATATTAATTTGATCTAAACTTATTAAGATTAGCAATCCAATTAAATGAAGTATTGAGCTATATACTAAAGATAAGTTGGCGTATTCTGCATACCCGAAAGCTGCTAAGAATGGATACCCAAGGAGTATTGCAGGGAGATATAGTAGTGATGACATTATAAAGATATTAAAAACTTCTATAACCTCCTTTTGAGAAGTCCCAAATAGTAAATATATAATATCATTTTCATAAGAATAAAGCATTAACACTATAAAAAGGTTCATACTAAAAACAAGAGTAAATATCTTTTTATAAATATTTATATTTTTTGTTTTTGATAAGTATGGGTATATAGTGATAATTATAGGATGATACAATCCTTGTAATGCATGATACAGCTTCTCCGCTATTGCATAGTACCCAATCATTGTAGTATTTGTATATAGCCCAAGCACTAGTATGTTGACTGACGTATAAATAGTCAATGATGCTCTCGACAAAAAGAACTGCGAACTTTCTTTAAAATGCGCCTTGAGTGTATGCAGCGTTTGTAACTCATATTTTTGACCAAACTCTTTATATAAAATCCAAAGAGAAAGCACCCCAGCTAAAATAAATCCAAGTCCGTTTATAGCAGGTACATAGATGTAGTCACTTTCATCTTGAATCAATGTAAATATGGCTATAGTAGCAAGTAGCTTTGAACTGATATTAACTATACTGATATACTTCATCTTCTCTAAACCCTGAAAGTACCATGAGGGAAACAGAGCTTGCCCTATCACCAAAATGGCCGTCAAATAGTATAGATCCCAATCTCTTGAAAATTTTTCAAAACTAAAAACAATAATGGAAAAAATGAAAAGTGAAATCGTCAAAAGAAAAGCTTTAATCGTCATTACTGAACTAAATATCCCCGTAAGCTTATCTTTATCATCCCTGTGGATAGATATATATTTAGTAGCAGATAGGCCAAACCCATAGTCTACCAAGACACTAAAAAAGACAACAAAAGACCGCGCAAACATTATAAGCCCAAACGTTTCCACTCCAAGCACTCTTACTAAATATGGAAACGTAAGAAGTGGTAAAATATATGTGAATGCTTGAAGAATAAATAGTGAGAAAAAGTTTGAGAGTAAATTTTTTTTATCTTTTCTGGAAATAATATTAAACATAAAGCCTGGCCATAGGTGTTCGGGATTAATTACCTGAAACATCAGCAAGTTATGGAAAACTCCTTTAAAATTCGTTAAATTATTTGT
>JAUZSW010814334.1:0-11222 GCA_034780735.1 Hyalogyrina grasslei
TCAGACACGCCGATTTCCGGTCATGCCCTTGCCTTGTTGGCGTCGTCCTTCCGTCCGGTAACGGTGGACCATAATGTTCCAGGCTTCGCCTGGAACGGCGGCCTGTGCGTCATGCCAGGCACACGCGAGTCTCCCCCAGCATAGCTGGGGGTTTACCTAATTTAATTACTATTCCTACCGAATAAAAAAGAGCTGAATCAGTGAAAGCTGCAAACTTTAATTAAGTAAATAGGCTAGTATTTTTGATGTGGAAGGTAGGGCAACACTTTCTCTTTACCAACGTAAAAACTCGGCCGCGGACGAACCGAGTTTTTACGTACTATTTTTGTGTTCTTTGTGACTCCGTGGTAAGAAATGAGTAAAACAAAGGACTCAACGGCAATATTCTCAATTCAGTCTACCTTCAACCCGAATATCGGACCTGTAAATAAGAAAATACAGCGCGTATCCCCATCGCTTCGCCGCCTTCTGGTCGGCCAGGTCTTTTGCGTTTATTCCAAGCCATGACATCAAAATGTAACCAGTCAACATTGGAAGATACAAATTTTTGTAAAAACAACGCCGCGGTAATGGCTCCACCGAAGGGTGTGGTTGAGCAGTTAAGGACATCGGCAACTCGACTCTCGATTTGTGATTCGTAAGGTTGGTGCAAGGGCAGCTGCCAGACGGGATCGTGCGTTGACTCTCCTGCCTGATAGATTTCATTGGCCATGTTCGAATCGTTACTGAAAAAACAGCCGATTTCCGTACCTACTGCTACGCGTGCCGCACCAGTAAGAGTGGCGAAATCAATCACCAGATCGGGTTCGTGGTTACAGACCTCGGCCAGTGCATCACACAGCACGAGTCGACCCTCGGCATCGGTGTTTTCTACTTCTACGCTGATGCCGGCACGCGTCTCAAGCACATCGCCGGGATGGAAGGCATTTCCTGATACGGCGTTCTCCACCGCAGGGATCATGAGATCCAGATGGACGGGTAATTCAGCTGCCATAATAAGTTCGGCCAATCCAAGAACATGTGCAGCACCTCCCATGTCTTTTTGCATCAAGCGCATACCGTTGGCCGGTTTTAGGTCGAGGCCGCCGCTATCAAAACAAACGCCCTTTCCTACTAGAGCCAAGCCTGGATGATTCGGGTTCCCCCATTTTAAACGCAATAACCTGGGCGCATGAATACTCGCACGACCGACAGCGTGAATCGCAGGATAATTTTCCGTTAATAACGCGTCGCCGGTAACCTGAAAAAATGTCGCACCATATTGTGCCGCTAACTGCTTAGTCACCCCCGCCAATTGCGGTGGCATCATGTCTTCCGGCGGTGTATTAATCAGGTCACGTACACGGTTGATTGCCGTCAATTGAGAAGCAAGCTGTCCTGAAGCCGCGTCAACCAACAGCCTCGCGGGTTTTGTATCGTCGGCCTTATAATGCGTAAACCGATAAGCACCCAGCCCCCAGCCAAGCGCTACTTGAAGCTGCGCTTCATCACTCCATTCGCATTCAAGGTAGTAGTCTGCATGGGGCAGTTGATCAGCGGCATCACTCAAGGTCCAGATATCCGGCGCGTCTTTTACACCATACAGAACGCGGGAAATACCTCCATTGTCACCAGGTAACGCACAATGGCGCCCAACTTTAGCGGTGAAGCCATTAGCCTCGACCCATTGCCGTGTACCTTCGGGGGCACCTTTCAGCCACGCGTGGAGCTGGGCTTCATTCACCGGCATCAATGGAATGGCCTGATCGGCAGTATCCGTATAACAATCTTGTAAAATCAATTTAGAAACCCTCTTCCCGTTCACTAAAACCGTTATCATACTGATTATGACGCCTGCTCTCGAAATACATCAACTACACAAGACGTACAAAAACGGCCCACATGCGCTCAAAGGCATTGAGCTGGAAGTGGAAAAAGGTGATTTTTTTGCCTTGCTCGGTCCCAATGGCGCGGGGAAATCCACTGCCATTGGCATTATCACTTCGCTAATCAACAAGACCTCGGGAGAGGCGCGAATCTTTGGAAAAGAAATATCCACAGACCCGTCCGGTGCAAAACGCGAACTCGGGCTCGTACCGCAAGAGTTTAACTTCAATCAGTTTGAGCCGGTCGAAGAGATTGTCATCAATCAAGCCGGTTACTACGGCATCGGTCGGGCAGTCGCGAAGGCTAGAAGCAAGTATTACCTTAAAAAACTCGGTCTTTGGGACAAACACCGCGCTGAAGCACGCGCACTGTCCGGTGGCATGAAGCGGCGCCTAATGATTGCAAGGGCTATGGTGCATGAACCCAAAATGCTGATTCTAGACGAGCCCACTGCCGGGGTTGATATCGAGATTCGTCGCTCAATGTGGGAGTTTTTAAGCGAAATAAACGCCCAGGGAACCACCATTATTCTCACCACGCATTATCTGGAGGAAGCCGAAAACCTCTGCCGCAACATCGCCATTCTAGATCAAGGGATAATTGTGGAAAACACCTCTATGAAGGCGTTGCTTGGCAAGTTGGATAGCGAAACTTTCATCCTTGACCTCAAATCTCCTCTTACCAACGCTCCACAAATACCGGGACTGTATTTTACCTTTCTCGATGATCGAACATTGGAGGTTGAGGTAAAAAACAAAAGTAATATGAACCACATTTTTTGTGAACTTCAAGCCCAAGATATTGAAGTCATCAGTTTAAGAAACAAAAGTAATCGATTGGAAGAGTTGTTTCTACGCATCGTGAATAACGGTTCCGGTAAACCCGCTGATTCTGAGGCTCAATAAATGACCGCTCACGAAAAGCTCACTGCCTTTACTACTATCGTCATTAAGGAGATTCTAAGATTTTCCAGAATTTGGCTACAAACCATCCTGCCACCGGTCATTACGACCGGATTGTACTTTGTGATTTTCGGTGGGTTGATTGGTCCGCGTATTGGCGAAATGAATGGTTTTAGTTACATGGACTTTATCGTGCCAGGACTCATCATGCTGAGCATCATTACTAACTCCTATGCCAACGTAGTCTCATCATTTTATCTCGCCAAATTCACTCACAGCATCGAAGAAATGCTGGTCTCCCCGGTACCCACTTATATTATTCTGCTAGGTTATATCACCGGTGGCGTCGCACGCGGCCTTGCTGTCGGTATTGCAGTAACTGCCGTTTCGCTATTATTCAGTGATCTTCATATCCATAACCTCGCCGTCATGATTAGTACGGCGGTATTAACCGCTATTTTATTTTCTCTGGCGGGTTTTATAAACGGAGTGTACGCGCAGAGTTTTGATGACATTACGATTATCCCGACCTTCGTGCTGACACCCCTCACCTATCTGGGCGGTATTTTCTACTCCATTTCCCTACTCTCCGAGTTTTGGCAGAAAGTATCCTTGCTAAATCCTATCCTGTACATGATTAATACTTTTCGCTATGGCGTCCTTGGAGTCAGCGACATGCCATTAACAACATCTTATGCCGTTATTATTGGATTCATCGTGGTGTTGTTTATCTTCAGCCTCCATATTCTCAAGCACGGAACCGGTATTAGAGAGTAGTGGCCGGCCCCACTGCATAACTTAATTTCCGTCCTAAATACAGCTCAAAAAAATCTTAATACTGTACTTTTTCTCAAAAATCTCGTCTGACTGCGCTGGAATATTTATAGGTTTCCTCTATACTTGAAATTGATGCTGCGCTGCGGGAAATCAGGTTTTTCCTTCTTATCTGCGTGGACTGATACTGGGTGCTTTAGAAACTGATCGGTTGGAAAGAGTCTTAAAAGCTCGGATTCTTTCTCAATTCAAATGCATTGGTTAGATGAGTATTTTGGTATGGAGTATTTCTCGCACCCGTAAATATAGAAGCCAGCTTTCAAGGCCGAAGCTCTTCTAAAAATCATTTAACTCTGGAGAATACTATGAATAAAAAGTTTATCGCCTTCTATACAGCAGCAACAGTTTTCTCAATAACTCAAACGGCATCAGCCGACGAAGCCCTGCAGCTCACCAACATACAAATGGATTCGATTACAGCCGGTGCGGCGAGTGTCGACATCGGTGTCCAGGCTTCCGCGATGGGTAACAACAGCAGCGCTATAACTTACTCAACAGCCAACGCCCAGCAATACAACAGCCCATTCGCAACAATCAATGTCGCTTATGGTTATGGTGTTGGCACTGCTAGCGGCAATGGAGGCTCGATGGCGGGAGTTTCGGTAAATTCAAGCGCCAACGGCGATTATTCAAATGCCAATGCATCAACTAATGCCCTTTCATCTCCTTATGGATCTGTAGCGTATGGATGGGGGTCAGCTATCTCCGTTACCCTGCATCCATAATAAATATACCTTTCGAACTATTCAGTACGGCGTCATTCTGGCCAGGGATTGGCCTGAATCCAATGCCATAGATGGCAACTAAGCAAAGCAAGGGGTTGAATTGCTATCCATGGCGCCTAGATTTCCGCGTCCAGCGGGAATAACGGTGGCAGCGGAATAGTTACCCTAATTTTTCACCTCTAGACAAAAGACGACCTGATTCATTTCTAAAAGCAGCTGACTGTCATGCTACAGCTCATCAGCGCTGTTTCACTGATACCGTTAATTCGTGAGGTTTTGTGCGCACCAAAGTTATTTAACCCTTCGTTATTTTTCTCAAAGCTAATTAGTTTCCCTATCTCGATATTACGGCCTTTCGATATAGACAGGCTATTTTCTTCTAAGAACAAATTCCTTCTCCTTCACTTTCCTAGCAGTATCGTTAAACCCAAGTATTTTTTATAATTTCAGTATTTCTGGTTGTATCACGTAACCCTCTACAAGCAGTAGTAAAGTATGCAAAAGCTTTACTAAAGTCGTTTGCCTGACTTATTCAAAAGTAAAAACAACATATTTTAGTACCCTAAAAGTAGTATCTTATACCAAAGGGATGATGATAATTAGAATGCTCTAATCCTTTCGCATATCAGTCTAATTTTTAATAGTTAATTTTCAAAAAACTACCATACTTACAAGTGTCCAAAGGAACCCAGCAATACGAAGCTCGGACCTTGGGGGCATAACTCAATCAATCATGTTAGGAGATATACAATGAAAACACGTAAAATTACTTCAGTTATTGCTGGTACCGTTTTAGCCGCTGCCATGGGTATGGCCAGTGCCGATGAGCCTATGGAGCTGACTAGCGCCCAAATGGATGATGTTACCGAGGGTATAGGAATAGCTGCTGGATTTGGCTTTGCACAAGCTGTAGGGGGTTTCTTTAATTACGCAGAAACTAGTACCTATGCTGTTGCAAGGCCATGGGGTGCAGAGGCTGGATCAGCAAGCGTAGCTGTCGCATGGTAGTGCTAACTGTTACCCTTTACCAGTTTAACTGAGTTTAAAGTGGTAGGCCCCGTGCTGGACTTCCGGCACGGGGTTTTTTATTGTGAACTGCTGAGATGTCAAACAGACATATTTTGTTCAACGTAGTTTTTTTGATTTAATTAATATAATAGTCTATAGATTAAAGGAAGTCTTACTAAATTTTTATGCTGATTTTATACTAAAAATGATAGACCGCGACCTAACCAATCAATCTAGACGAATTTTAATAAGCAATGTCTTCAAATAAAAAAAACATCTACGTATCTGCTCTACTGACTCTGGCAATATGGCTATTGGTGATCCCAGGCCTTGCAGAGGTAAAACCTCACGTAAGGTCTCTACTTGAAATACGCGAAGATCGTGTGGTTGTTCAAAAATGGGATTTGAGCTGTGGCGCCGCAGCCCTCGCGACACTACTAAACTATCAGCACGAAGACCCTGTTGAGGAACAGGAAATTGCCAACGCGCTTATTCAGCGTAAGGAATACATTGATAATCCTTCGTTGGTTCGCGCCAGGGAGGGGTTCTCTTTACTCGACCTCAAGCGTTATGTGGACAATCGCGGCTATAAGGGCATAGGTTATGGGAAACTGGATTTGGATGCGCTTATCGAACGCGCACCAGTCATGGTTCCAATAAATTTGTCAGGTTATAATCACTTCGTCATATTTCGTGGTTTGCAAGGCAATAGAGTATTGGTGGCGGATCCCGCGTGGGGTAATCGCACGCTCTTGATAGATAAATTTCTCAGCGCCTGGATCGAATACCCTAAATTTGGCAGAGTGGGATTTGTAGTAGCTGCTAAGGGAAGTGAAGATCATGTTAATCGACTCGCGCCACGCCCTGAAGATTTTGTATTTTTGCGGTAAAACAATCCGGAAGCACTTATTCAGATAAACAAGCTGCGGAAGATCATCGCACCAGGCTCGCCGCATTTGAATAGGCTGACACAAACGGAAAAGTTTAACGGGAACATTTGGTGAGGCTTTGACTGAGCCATCTAATGTTTCCTAAATCATTATTCAATAATAAAGCGAGGGGTTAGTTGTGCACCTAATAAATAAACTGAATATTTTTTTTATCTGTTGGCTAACCATCGGGATAATGACCTCAGTTGGCCCATCGGCTATAGCACAGAGCAGAAACACAGAGGAACCCTCAGCAACGCCTCAGGAGAAGGTATCTGAGGATAATATTCCGGAACTCCGCAAACGCATAAAAGATCTCGTTCGGCAGCTTAAGGCAAAACTGCAATCCAAGGAAAACCAAGAGAAATCATCCGTACCCGCAATTTCAGACAGCGATAGGGAAGTGCCTGAAACACCTCAGGTATTTGTAACACCTGAAACTCCTCAAACACCTGAAACATCCGAAACTCCCCAAACACCCGAAACACCTCAGGCAGCTGAAACATCCGAAACTCCCCAAACACCTGAGACACCCCAGGTTCCTGAAGCACCTCCATCAGCCAGTACGGGTACTCCTGAGGAAGCGAAAGCAAAGCCTGCGGCGCCTGGGCAGTTTAAAGTGGACGAAGAATCCGCTCAACGGGCACTCGAACGAACCCTGGTGCAATCTGGGGCGCTCCTTCTACCGAGTGGACAAGCTGATTTTGAAACAAGCATGAGTTTTGCAAGAAATCAACAGAGTTTCCCGGTATTAATTAATAGTGCGGGGACTGATCTTCTCGTGCAGGAAGAACTTAGAAGCAGTACTCTCGACCTAGCACTGAGCTTTCGCCTGGGGCTGCCTTTTGATTCACAGATTGAAGTCGGGGTACCTTATCGATACATTGACGAATCCGCAGTCAGCAGATCCAACTTGGTCGAAATAGCCGAAAAGAGCAGGTCTGGTGACGGCATGGGCGACTTCTCATTAGTGGTAGCGAAAACTCTGCTGCACGAAAAAGGCCCACGCCCCGACCTGATCGCCCGGCTCAGCTGGGATGCGGACAACGGCGATAGTGATGATAAAGGTGTCCCTCTGGTGGGATTCGGTCACAACGAATATGGTGCCTCACTGACCGCCACCAAGCGCCAGGATCCTCTGATATTTACCGGAAATCTAAGTTATCGGAACGCTAAGGAAAAACACGGCGTCCAGCCAGGAGACAGTAT
The DNA here is from genome assembly GCA_034780735.1 of Hyalogyrina grasslei. NCBI lineage: Eukaryota > Metazoa > Mollusca > Gastropoda > Hyalogyrinidae > Hyalogyrina > Hyalogyrina grasslei. The sequence continues at coordinate 7,474 of JAUZSW010814334.1, forward strand.
CGGCCTGTCGATCGGCACAGTCTTGGCGGCCAGCCCCGAAACCTCACTTCAGCTGGTCCTGAACCAGTTATTTGTGAATGAAACCAAGGTCGACAAGCAAAAAATCGCCGGTTCCGACCGTGTCATTGGCTCCCTGTCTATAGGGGCATCATCAGTTCTCGACCACAGGAATTTTTTAAATGTCTCAGTTGACATGGGACTGACGGACGATGCGACAGATTACTCTCTCAATATCACGTATATAAGACGGTTCACTGGGCTTTTTTCATCCCAATAAAATGGGACTGCTTAGGTATATAGGCTGAAGATAGATACAGGCTGTTCTACTTGAGCAGATTTATCGGTTCTCACCACCCTTTCATGGAAATCTATACCGTGCCATATGTGCGGTGGGTGGGTGACACGACCAGCAGCCTTCCTGCTGATGAGTATCGAAATGAGATTATATACATCACCCTCAGTCTAAAGGCCTTCAGTCTAACAGCCTGAGTAGTTACAATTAACCAGACGACTCCGACTCAGATAGTTTCGAAGCTAAAAAAACCGCATGCGTACGATTGGTTGCATGCAACTTCTTCATAATCGCCCTGACGTGAACCTTTACGGTGCTTTCCTGAACACCAAGTTCATAGGCAATGAGTTTATTAGACTTACCTTCCTCTAATTGCCTAAAAACTTCATACTGGCGCGAGGTTAACCCGTCTATACCAGGTTTCTCGCGATCTGTTTGACCCGTCAGTTTTTTTTGTTGTGTGGAGTGGGATAATGTTTCAGCGGGGAAATACTGCCCCCCTGCATACACCAATCTTATTGCCGCGATTGCAACGGTAGGTGCCAAGTCAGTGGTGACGTATCCGCTGATCTTACTACACAGTTCTTCGACTGAGCAGTCCACATCCATGCGGTCGGAAAGTAAAATGAGAGGAATGCCGGAAAACGCCTGGTGCAAAGCATCAATATCATCCTGAACTATAGAACTACCGACCGACGCCCCATCCAAATCCATAACTAGCAGGCCAAGGCGCTCTTTTTCATTATCGGCGCTCTCGATTAACTCACGGCAACTGGAATACGCCATGACAGAAAATTCCGGGGCATAAGTCGCCAACAAATCAGAAATGCTGCAGCGCATCAGCTGCCTCGAATCAATCAAACCCAAACCAATTTCTCTTTCAACTGCAACCGCTTTTCCAACAACAGGTCCTTGTTCTGAAGACTGTGCGTCATTGCCCTTGCTCCATGCGCTCGAATCCAAGCTTCGATATTTATACATTCCCGACTCCTCATTTATGACTACTCGGTCATTTAGTAATTACATCTTATGGCTGATACAGCGAATATTATTAGTCTTTTTGATCCGTACCTAAGCAGATCTACTTAATACTAAAGTTTAGTATTTTTTTTCATTTTATAGACTACAATCGTAGGTGTGTACAGCAAAAATACAATACTCAGGATGACTGTTTGGACTATTAAGCTAAAAATACTGGGGAAGTCCCTTACTTAAGCAAGATTTTCTCACGTAGTTTTTTATATTATTAAAAGGCATGAGCACCCCATCATAGTGTTCAGCCGGGGGATAAGGAATGAACACAAAAGCTAGTAAACGTACTTTTAGGCTCCATATGTTGATGGGTTTAATCTGCCTGGTCGGAGGCTTAGCCGGATGCGGTGGAAGCTCCAATGACGGTACTCTCAATACGGCTGTTGAGACCGATTCGTCGGAAGCAACAGCTGAGAAAAGAACAAACCTGCACTTCGGTATTTTTAGCAACGGCATCGATGTGAAGTCTGCACAATCTGATCGCGGCCAATTCAAGTCTTCCAGTGAGTTTGGTGATATCACCCTACAAAATGACTCATCTAACAATGCAGAAAGTTTTACGGTAGCCTCGTCCTCTAGGTCAGACAGTTGCCTAAACATTGGAGAAGGCCAGTCCTCTTGCAGCTCAAGTTCAATAAACCCCGATGGTTCTTCCAGCTCCAACGCAAGCGCCGAAGCCACAGGAGATTCTACGGTAACTGAGACCAACGCATCGGAAGATGGTTCAAGTTCAAGTTCAAGTTCAAGTTCAAGTTCAAGTTCAAGTTCAAGTTCAAACCACAACGCAGACGCCAGCTCACCACGCTCCAGCCAAGTAACTACTAAGGGATCGATACTTGTTGAACGGCCCGGTGAGGCCAACGGTGATTCGGCTGAGGCTCTCCAGCTTGCTCCCGTCGGAAATGTGGGTTTGTACTTTGGACAGGTCATTCCCGACGATAAGCAGGTCGAATCATCAAATTCAAATACCAGTAAAAAGGTAAAAGAATATTTTTCCGGTTTCATACTCGCCACTGAAAAATCGACTCAAATCAGTGCAGGCAGTTTATCGGGAAACTATGGATTTATCGGCATTGAGTCGAGTCTAGGAGAAGATATTAGATTCCTCGGTGTCGTGGGTGAAAAATCCATCTCTGATGACATGCTAAGCACCGAGACCCGCTCGAATCAGATTTCCATACTACGCTCAGCAGGAGGCCAAATTACTGCTGCAGAAGACATCTCATTGCACGACGCCATTAGTTTCAGCCTAGATCCTACCGGAAGCATAATGGATGTAGACGAAAAAGTTCGCGGTTTCGTCAATCAGAACGCCGCCGCATTCGTTTACTTTGGCCAGACACCCACCTACCATCACAGCGATTTGGGGGACGGTTCGGGGCTATCCATTGCACTTCAACTTCCGACTAGCGCACCAAATCTGGCTGGACAAACCTATCGTTTACGCTCCATGACGACAGGCCTAAATGATCAAGGCCTCCGACTGGGTGCGATCACCTCAGGGGAAATGCACTTCAACGCTGATAATACCACCGTCAGCCTTAAAGACCTCGTAGTGCAAAAGTCCCTTTTGCCTTTTGCAGGCGGCGATGTTGATCTTCTAACAAGTACGACTAGCTATCTAAATCTTCCTTTGGTGCTTGAAGAGAATGGTCGGCTTAATATTGCCGGTATTGCAACAGAAGAAGGTACACTCGAACTCGAGGGCTATGTCTCTGCCAATGGAGAAATGATTATAATGCTAAGCACACTGACCAACGAAGCCCAAAATATAATTGAGATAGGAATGGTGGTGGGAATTAAAAACTAGCGAATTCACATCCATAACCGGTGCCACAGCGAGAGCGATTCAGATGCCGAATAATATGTCTTTAAGATAGTTTAAGATATACTCCTCGCTCTTAAGAATACCCCGTTTAAAGTGCGTAGATTTTCGTCAAGGGCAAGGCGCGAAGACGAAATAATAGCAGGCTATTGCGAGTCTTTGTAACGCAGCCATTGGCGAAAAGATGCGTGCTCGAAATCGGATATTCTTGAGTGCGGAGAGTATATAATGAACGGATGCGCGAAAAACTCTACACCCATCGTTCTGTTCAGCGGAAATTAAACTGAAGCGCTCAACGCTCCTCATTCTGGATCAAGGCACACATGCATCGCGGGGACTGTTAATTAGTTTAACCGGCAATATTCTGCACACTAGCTGGGAAAAAATTGCTTTAAGCAGGCTTGCACCACAGCAGGTCGAACAGAACGCGGGGGAAATTCTAGCGTCCATCCGCAAAGTCACGGAGAAATGCCTCGCCTGGGCGAACCAACACGAACATTCCATCCAATCCATAGGCCTAGCTACTCAGCGCTCCACCGTAGTGGCCTGGGACAAAACGAGTGGCCTTCCTCTTGCGCCTGCAATCAGCTGGCAAGATAC
>JAUZSW010815445.1:0-11211 GCA_034780735.1 Hyalogyrina grasslei
GGATATACAACCCAGGGCTGCGACTCCTACGGAGCTCTTACCCTGGGCTAAGTTATTACAGGCTTACAGCCTAAACAATTAAGCTTAACGGTTATATGTTTTTAGTTTTTTAGTTTTTAAGGTTTAATTGTTTAAATTTGTTGCACGTTGTTGCACTTGCTGTTGTTCATATTTATTCAATTTATGAAGTGAATGAATTGCTTTTGACATTGCCCCAAGCATAATTAATAAAATTGCGGTCAATGCCAGAACAGAGATAACTGCATAACCGGATTCATTAGTTGTTTTTTTAGGCTGGCTCATTTTTTTGTTACCTCATGATGTTTAATTTCCGGTTTCACTATTAGACAACTGGCGACGATACGGATAAAGTATTTTTGCCGTCCTGGTAATTTAGGGTTGGGCTTTTTGGTTATGGTTAATACTAGTAGATCAGCTTCCTTGTCGTGATGTTCAAGCTTGAAGGTGACGATACATTTTTTCGGCAACTGCAAACTATTGGTATGTTCACCTTGCTTAAATATTAGCCGTTTAGATTCAATACTTAGCAAATTATCATTTTTAAATACTACAGTTTTATCTGAACAGGAATAGACTGCTCCATTGAGATGAACAAAGTTGCGGAATGAATTTTTTAACATGGCCACCTGGCGATGCATTTCAGTCTGTTCGGCTTCCGCTCTGACTTGACTGCCGCCCTGCTGGAGAAAATCCATAAACATCGTGAATATCATTGCCATCAAGGCGATAACCATCAGCATTTCTATTAAAGAAAAACTGTAGCGACTCGCTTTGCTTGCAACAGGTCGAATATTTCTGTTTGGGCTTGCTGCTTTCGTAGTGAGTGTTGCGAACGAAGTTTGAAGCGGTACGATGCAGGTAAACGCCGGTGAATTTATTTTTTGCATGGTATTTTCACCTCCAGTAATGTTCTGCCGTTGGGTTTGATGAACTGCAATAATAGTTGATTGGGTTGTTCGATGATTTTCGGGGTGATTTTCTTAGCTATCGGTAGGCTACTTTTATTATATTCATCCATGAAAATTACTTTAACCTGTGCCGATGAATAATTCGCTAGCGCAGCAAGCCGTTCGACACTGTTGTCTGCGACTTGTACCGCCTGCGCCTCCGCAGCTACCAAGTTATTCAATCTACTAACTGAACGCATTGAGGCCAAGAATGCTGTTGATAGCATCAATAACAGTCCCATGGCAAAGACGACTTCAATTAACATTACATAGTGTCGATAGGGCAATGTTTTCTTTTGTAAATTTTTCATAGTGCATATACCTGTTTTGAATCAATTATTTTTTGCTCAACTAACTGTTCTGCCGCTGTGCTTAAATCGGCTAAAGGATAATTTTTAACGGCCTGTCGTAGTTCCCCGAGCCCCGTATTACTTAGGATAAGCTCCTGCCAGTGGTCGTCCGGTTCCATAACCGCAACGACCGGAATAAGCGTGTCTGGCTCTAGTGCAGGCAGCAGACGTTGTGAAACAATCCCAGTAATAGCAGCGGCGACGAGAAACGGTTCAAATCCCTGATGGAGAATGCGCGTATAAACTGCGGGAATATCACCAGCATGAAAAGTGGTGATAACTCGATGTCCAGTCATGGCGGCTTCGAGGGCAACTTTAACAATTTCCGGATCACGCATTTCGCCAATAATCAATGTTTTTACATCCTGCCGCAATGCGGCTCGCAGTGCCTGCGTATAGTTCCATTCATCACTACTACGGCCAAGTGAAACTTGTGAAATACCATTAATCCGACATTCGACTGGATCTTCAATTGAAATAATTGATGCTGGATCTTGGTCATTGCGTAACAGCTCACGAATCATTGCATAAATTGTGGTAGTTTTACCGCAACCAGTCGGGCCAGTCAGAATAATCATGCCGTTTGGTCTCCGCAACATAGTTTTCAATTGTGCCGTTACTGGAGCAGCAAAATTCAACTCTTCGAGATATTGCGGTTGACGACTTTTGGTTTGAATACGCAGGGTAATTCTTTCGCCATGGATTGTTGGCATCACCGCAACCCGGAATTCACTACCATTGACCGGTTGATAGTCATGAATAACACCGTCTTGATCTATTTGACTGCGATAAGTGAGCAAGCCAGCTAAAACCTTTATGCGGGTGATACATTGCAAACCACTGGCAAGCGGTACTGTGGTCAACAGGCTTTGCCGTCCAGCAATGCGTAATTTTATCTGATAATGTTCTGCACCGGGGAGCCAGTAGATATCGCTCGCTTTATGTTCAACCGCATGTTGTAAAATAGTATCAACTATTTCATAAGGTTGTTCAGGTAATTTCATCGCATTGCCTCCAGTTCTCTCAATGTCTCAAATCCTGTAGTTTGTGCTTGACTGTTAATGGTGTAAATTAACCCCTGAAAAAGTGCAAATGCCAGAATTGCGACAATAACAGCATTAAACAGCGTCATGGCAATACCGACACGGCGGCGATTATATTTGCTTTGGCGGTAAATCTGTGAACTGCTCCATTGGAGAATAGTCTCAAAACCAGTTAAAACTTGATCAGTCGCATTTGAAGTGTGCAATAAGAGATTATCCAGCGGTTTACCTAATCCAGCCTGATCCCAGCTCTGCAACCAATCTTTACCATCTTTTAAATCGGCAATAAAACGCCTGAGCTTGTTCCTGATTAAATATGAATGTGAACTGTTCATACTAAATTTTGCGGCATTGAGCATATCTTCACCAGCGTCAAGATATGCTGCCATGCAGGTCAGCATCTCCAGCCGCTCCAACTCGTACAGTTCATACCCTACGCCTGGCACTATTATCAATATTTTCTTCAGACCGCGCATAATCTGCATTTTAAAAATAGCCCATAAGATCATCAGGCTAATGGCAGAGAAGGTGATCTGACCGAAATTTATCCAACTCCGGAACGGCCAGGCGATAGTATTGCGAATATAATAACTAAACATACTGATATGATCAATTAGTAAATCTCTATTGCCCGGCATCAGCTCAGCAAAGATTCGTCTGAGATTAGGCACAATAAAGGTTAACAGAAAAAAACAAAGTAACATAATAATCATCAATTCTAACAACGGCAATGCCATGCTCTGCTTATAGGCAACTTGGATATTACTGACGTAGTTGAGCCGTCTGGCAAATGCCGGCAGCACAATTGGCAGATTCCCCGCTATTTCCGCTGTCGTCACTGCCCGCAGATAGTATTCCGGCAAAAAATATGCCATCCGCCGCCGTAAAGACTGCCCCAGCGGGCGCCCCTGTATTAAATCGTTATAGAGACCATGCAGTGATTTATCCCAATCAGGTTGCTTCAGCATAACTGGAAAAATTTCAATATTCAACCCTGTACTTGCTTGCCCGGTTTTAGTCAGTGACAACACTGCATCCGGTAACGGCGTCTCATTCTGCACTGCCCAGGCCAATGTATTAGCCAGCAATACTGGACCGGAGGTCAATTGTTGAACATCATCATGTGGCCCAAAAGCTGAAGAGTTATTGTAAATATTATCTGGACTGGTCATCAGAATAATCCTCCCAGAATTGGGGCGAACAGAATAATTATAACAATCCCGACACTGATACTGACGCTAAGAATGGTAAACAATTCTACACTATTGCGTAGTTGACGGCTACCATAAAGACTGCGATCAGTGAAGATCAATGCAAGTTTTTCCAGTTCACCTGGCAAATTTTCTTCAAGCGTATTTCGTGTAACCAACTTCAATAGTTGCGCAATATCACGTTCAGCCTCAAGCGAACTTTGTAAGTTATTTCCGGCTCGACAATTTTCGCCAATATTACATAATGCTTTTTGTAACTGCGGCATACTAATCATTGTCGCTATAATCGGCATGGCATCTGCTGCCGGAATTTTTCGCTGCATAAACATCGCCCAGAGTGAACATACCTTCGCCATAGCGGCATTATAGCTGATAACAGTGGCATAAGGGAAATATTGGGCAAGCCGAAAAATCAGCTTACCAGCTTGGCGTGAGCTGGACAATAACCAGACCGCAAAGCCGATAAACAGGCCATATAATACTATAACCGCCGGCAAAAAATGATTTATCAGAGAGGAGATATCCAGAACTAACTGTGTTATACCCGGCAATGGCTGACCTTCAAGCAAATCTGTAAAAATATCTCTGAAACTCGGAATAACAAATAGCGATATTCCGGTTAACAGGAGCAGTGCAATAGCGGTAATAATAACCGGATAGGTGATAATTTCTTTAAGCATCTGCACCATTCGGCAATCATTCATGGAATTTATCGCGACATCCTGCAATGTTTCGGCCAAAACTCCATGGGTTTCGCCAATTTCAATCAGTTTAATCTGCTGTTCAGAAAAGAGCTGCGGTTGACTCCGCATCGCCTCTGCCAGGCTCTGTCCATTGGCGGTATCACGGCTCAACGCCCTTAAAGCTTGCTTGAATTCACGGCTTTTGAATGAATCATCCATCTGAGCTAAAATTTCCGGAAGTGGTAAATTTGATGCCGTTAACAGTGCCAGTTGACGATAAAATTCACTGATGTCAATTGCGGTTGCATTTTTTTTCACAGTTGTCCTCCAAGTTTATTTAATTTTTTCAATTTAATATTAATCAGCAGAGCGGACCGTCCCAATAAAAACAGCTGCTCACCCCTACACCCATAATTAAAGGTAAAAGTAAATATAATAATAGAATCAATAATATTATTAAACTCCAACAAAACAGTGATATTTTGAATATCTTTGTTTTATAATTTGACATTCTGCCAATCCCATCACCTAATCCGGAAGCCAATTTTATCTTCGCTGTTTTCATTGCGACCCTCCAAGCTTATCTCATGGTTTTGCATTATTTTGTGACCTACCGTTTGTTATTATTATCCCAGAAAAAACATTTTTCTTTTCATTTAATTATTTTCAATACTGACGGTTGTGATATCGCCTGGCACTCAGGGGTATAATATAAATATATTTTTGCCGGCGGCGTGGTTACCTGGCCAGGATAACGTGCTAATAATTTATAACGAAACTTCACCACCTGTTTCACTGTCAACTCTCTAAAATATAGTATCACTCTATCTCTATGTATGGTGTACTTAATAACAGTACCACATTTTTTCAAATCTGCAAACGCCTGAGGCAGCACATTAAACCCGGGCGGAACGGCCAATTCCACCATCGGCATCATGGCAGTTTTGTTACCATCAAAACGGATAAAGACACTGGCGTTGACCATTGCTCCAACCTTAATTTCAGTTGTATCATAACCGACGGAAAAATCGAAACTGCCAAAATATTTTTTGTCCGGATTAACCGGTTTAGACTTTGAAGTATAGTAGGTGCAGATTGCCTGAATATTCAGCGGCAGATTATTATTATCAGTACTGAAGCTTAATCTATTACTGCCCTTACGCATAATATTGGCAAATGCAAGATATTGCAGCAGATCAATATTAGCACGGTCAATTTTTACCGTTTTTATCCGACCATTAACTTTTACGGTAATTGTTGATGGTTTTACTGCTACCGGATGCGGTTTCTGAATGGCAGCTTTAGCCAACAGCCTTAAGACCTGAATCGTCGTCTGAGTCGAAGACCATAAACTACCCTGTTTTCTATTAATCAACCAAGCGATACCTTTGCGTACCGTATTTGAATATTTAGCTGAATCAAGCATTACATTTAAAACTAACGCTGTTGTTTCAGTCGTAAGCGCCTCTGTATAACTATAAAATAAACCTTCAGTTTTCGGTTCAGCTTCCCACCAGACAAATTTATTATTATTATGACGCTGTTTATAAAGTTTTTTAATTATATCATTGGCTGCTGCATGTTGGCCCCCAGCCATCAAAGCATTAGCGCATAAAGCCAAAATATAGGCATCGTTAACCTCAGCTACATTTGCGATAATAAAATTAAACGCACTATTCAGCTCATCACTGTGACCACTTTCAGCTAATGCCAATGCAATATAGGCTGTCGCTGCCAATTTGTTGCCACGGGTCGACCATGAACCATCGATATTCTGTTTCGCACTGATATAGTCGTAGGTTCGTTGCAGAATATCAGAACTGATCGGATAGACTTGCTGCATATCAGAAAATTCCATAAGGGCATAGGCTGACAGTAATGGATCCGCCTTTGAGCTGCCATACCATGAAAAGCCACCGTCGGAAGCTTCAAAAGTGAGCAGACGCTGATACCCGCTTGCGATATATTCCAATGCCTGCTGCTCTATTTTCGGTTTGAGCTGTCTGCTCTTTTTCAGATAATCAAGAATCAAAATATTGGGATAGGTAATTGATGAGGTCTGTTCAAAACAGCCATAGGGTTTTCTCAATAATGCATCAAGCCCGTTAAGGATTTCAGGTATGATGGAGGGATAAAATTTCACCACTAATGATGCTGAATCATCGGTAATATTTTGCGGCAATATCATTATTGCATCTGTTGTACTGACCAAATTACGATTAATAACTGCGAGTTTTTTTATTCCTGCTGGAATGATTTTCAGCTGACGTTCCAGCCCATCCAGCAACTTGTCGCCATTGGCAGTTATGATAATTTTTGCCGTACCCGGCTTTAGAGCCTTTAATTTTAATGAAATATATTGTTTAGCTCGTGGCGGCAAAGTAATCGTCAGATTTTTATTATAGACTTTCAACCGGCCGTCACTTTTAATATTAAGCTGCACCGTCTGGGCTTTATTCTGATAATTATAGAGCGAAACAGGCAGTTCCAACATATCACCAACCGTCATCTGCAATGGTGGACGACAGTCGATGAAAAACTTTTGAAAGGTGATTAATTTTGTATTTGCGCTACCCATGGTTCCATTTTCAGCTATCGCCCCAGCTGCCACTTGCCAGCCGGTGATGGAATCGGCCATTTTCAGTTTAATGCTCGCATTACCGCTGCTATCAGTAATTAACTGCGGATTCCAGTAGAGTGTTTCAGGAAAATAACGCCGAATATGGGGTATGCCGTACATGGCATTATTAGCCCGTGGCATAACGAAATTATTCTCAGACTCTTTCACCCAATGCGAAACATTGGGAAATTTTACTTTTGGCAAGCGGAATGAGCCACCACCGCCACCATCAAGACATTCAACAATTCTGACAAACGGCATGAACATAGCTATAGGAGTTCCTATAATCATTATCATAATCAGCAAAACTGGGACAACAAACAGGCATGAAGAGACCAGCCATACGGCCCATTGTTTTTTATAGAAATCATTACCGAGTCCTACTCCTAGCCCCTGAGCAAATTTAACTTCATGTTTTTTCAAAAACATACTGGAGATAATTGAGATACTGGCAATAAACAGTACCAGACAAATTGCTGCAGTGATGATAAACCAACCTAATAATAGCACTTTGGGTGTATTAATAACGCTACAGAGCATAACGATTGCAGTCAAGGTAATCACAACCGTATTAATTGGCAACAGGAACAGTATTTTGTGGAAATCTTCTACGTTGCTTGAAAATCGATAAATCAGCTTGATATCTTTTATTGTTGTAAATGTCAGCCAGGTTCCGGGCAATGCAATAACCATAGGTAGACAGAGACTTACCAGCCAAAAATTGTTTTGCATAAAACGTTCTGAGATACTCATGGAAACTGTAAATACTATTATTAATAGCAGTAAAAACAGACTGTGGGCTCTAAATTGAAATCCTAAGGTGTTATAAATTTTTAGCTGAACATTTTGCGGCAGTGTTGATTTTTTCTGCCGGGCGAAGCATAGTTCAATTGCAAAACTGACTACAGGGTAGAGAAAAAGAATCAGAACGATTATCGAAATAATGGATAACACAGTCATTAAAGTCTGTGCATAATCAATTTTTTTCTGAATAAGAATATTTTCCCGAGCGGCAAAGCTTTCACTGGCACTGGGCGATACTGTTGAACCATGACTGCCCTGCCGTAACAGATAACTGGCTTCAGCCTGGGTTTGACTATTCTGCCTATTACTCAGTAACTGTTTTTGCCTCAGCAGTGAGGTCGATTGAGTTAGGTGTTCCTGTAATAACAGCCGGAACCGTTCATAGCCCGGCAGACTCCGGTTAAGTTCAAATACCGCTTGGTCAACAATTGCCACACCAAGTGCAGCCTGAATAGCTTTTCCCTGAAAATCTTGCACCTTAAACTTTAAATTTGCCATAGCTCCTGGTCGATAGCGCGGACGATCCATTTTTATTTTAAGCTGTAATTCACTCTTTTTATTCACCTGAATTAACCGTAAATCATGCGCTGAGTTGCCATTCGCCAAAAAACGATAGGCATGAAGCTGTAAAGTTCCTGCAACATCTGCTGGTAAAGTAAAATTAAGGGTTCCCTGATGATTGGAAAGTTTTATCAATTTCGTCAACAACGAAAATTTACCGTCAGTCAGTTCAAAATAGAGATCACCTTGAGCGGCATTGGCAATTGCTCGGATCAATACATTATCACCCGCCTGATAGACCGATTTATCGGTTTGAATAATAAATGCCCGATCCAATAATATCGGGGTTAATTCAACAGTTTTGGTCAAACTGTTACCCAGATTATCGTGCAGTTCAACTTTAACCCCTTTGGGATAATTTGTAGGATTAAGTTCAATAACCGCCAAGCCCGAAAATGAAGTTTGCAAAGGTTTGAGCCCGGGAATTGTGATCGTTACCGCAGCTGGTCGTCCATCAGGATAACTTGCGTAGACAAAAAAACTGCCAAGTCGGTTCGGTAGACATTTACCGTATTCAGGGATCACCACCAGACGCAATACTTCAGCGGCGACGATAATATCTTTTTTAACACTGTGTTGTTGTCCCGCTCCGTCAGTAACAGTTATTTTTACTTTACAGCCTAGTAAATCCGGTTGGTCAAGATCAAAATTGGCTTTAACCAATGGCAGTGAAAAATGATAAACCCCAGCTTTATCTGTTTTGCCTTCAAGCTTAAAGAATTCCTGTTCTACTTTTTTAGTTTTAAATTCACGTTCATCAGCAAACATCTCATCTACCGCACTTAGCAACGGGCCATCATCTCGCACCAATACCGGTTTGAAAAATTGCAGGGTGATTTTAGCATTATTTACCGGCATCCCATAAAAATAATCACTGTTAATTTCACCAGTAACCGTCTCACTCGGCAGATAAAAATTCTTCTTTAATTTTAAATTAATTCCAAATACCGGCAATTTATATGGCTTAACTTCGACAATGCGTTCACTGACCCCTTTTGCTCCATAATTGGCAACAATACGATATTTCCCGTGATTAACCACCTTGGCGAGCTTAAATTTTGTCGCTGCAATCCCATATTCTGAACTGGTTATTCTAGCTCTAAATACGAGATTGTCCTTAGGATCATGAATCTCAAATTTCACTGATAATTTAGCCAATGGCTTTTGGGTAAAGCTATTGACACAAAGTGCACGCAGTTGTATCGTTTGACCAGGTTGATAAATCGGCTTATCACTGCTCAACATACATTTGCCGGGCTGTTCAAATACCAACGGACGGCTGATATTGATCCCATTTACTCTGACATTTACACTATAAAGATTACCAGTTGTCGGAAATGGTATATTCAACAATGTCATCCCCTGGTGGTCAGTTGTTGCTTCAACGATTTTAAATGGTTGGGACTGCCCTTTGCGAAATAGTTCGATGGTAACTTTTTCATTGCGGATAGGTTGTAGGGTTTGACCATTACGCACCATAATAATAAATGATGCCGGTTTGCCGCTGACAAACTGTTGTCGACTGAAAATAAACAGTTCAGTTGCTTCTGCATGGCTGGAGAAGACAAACAGCGAATAGCTTAAAACAATAATAGCAGAATAGATAAAAAATGAGGCAGCAAACTTCAAGAGTCGCAATGAGGAAAATAGCGGCAGTTCTGACCGCACTGCACTGAACGTCAAACCATCAGTAACATAGTGCATGATTTTACCCATAACCGATTGAATAAATCGTTCATCATCTTTAAGCCCACCGCGTTTCATTTCACGCAACAAACCGTCAACCGCAGGATTATCCTGTTTTGATAAGGTTTCATGATTGTTATGATTTTTATTCATTGTTTTGTTCCAGTTATTATTATCTATCCGCTTTGCGGAAAAATCATGTTATATTGGTTGTCATACGATTATCATACGGTATCCTATGGTAGGCTTCGCCAACCATAGGCTATGTTATAGAAGTGCTTCGCACTACGTTATCTATCCGCTTTGCGGAAAAATTATGTTATATTGGTTATCATACGGTATCATACGGTATCATACGGTATCCTATGGTAGGCTTCGCCAACCATAGGCTATGTTATAGAAGTGCTTCGCACTACATTTTTAATCTTCTGTGAAGCAGATGGATAACATAGCCTAGTCTTTCCCGTAGCTAAATTTGCGACCTGTAAAGGTCAAATTTAATTGGGGATAGGCTAGGTTCTATATAAACATCAATCATTCCCAAAGATATTTTTCATCATATTCGATATTATGTTTTTGTAAAAATAGTTTAAATTCATCTTTAAATGAAACAGTTTTATGATGTGAATCTTGATGTAAAATATATTGCCGTACCGTTTCAAGATTTGATTCACTGACCGAAAAAACTCCATAACCACGTTGCCAGGCAAAATTTGATGATATTCCTGCTTTGCCCTTTATCCAGATTGATGATGTTCGCTTTGCCTCCCCAATACTCTTTTTTATCAATTCATCTTTGGATTGTAAACACAAAATATGAATATGATCTGTGACACCACCAACTAAAATTGGTGTTGCACCACGATTTTTTAATGTTCCAGCTAAAAATGCGTGCATCTCTTTTCTCATAGTCATATCATTTAAAAATTCATGACGGTCTTTGGTCGAAAAAATTATATGTAACAATATTCTGGATAATGATTGTGCCATTTTTATACCCTTATTTTTTCATACGGTCATTATACGAATGTCATACGGTTATCATACGGTAGTTCGTACCTCGCAACCGCATGCTATGTTATGTATCCGCTTTGCGGAAAAATTATGTTATAGAAGTGCTTCGCATTACGTTTTAATCTTCTGCGGAGCAGATGGATAACATAGCCTAGTCTTTCCCGTAGCTAAATTTGCGACCTGTAAAGGTCAAATTTGGCTGTGGGATAGGATAGGTTCTTGCACCACCCCAAAAAATTCATCGTTCGCTGAAAGCGATCTATAAAAAATG
>JAUZSW010816556.1:0-11201 GCA_034780735.1 Hyalogyrina grasslei
ACTGTTTAGGCTGTAAGCCTGTAATAACTTAGCCCAGGGTAAGAGCTCCGTAGGAGTCGCAGCCCTGGGTTGTATATTCCCACACTATAACGCAGGCTGAAAGTCTGCAACAAAACAAGCTAAACGGTTACACGTAATCAGGATTTAAAATTATCAGCTACAAGAAAATAAATAAATTAAATTTGTAAATTATTTATTATTAATAACTTGAACCATCCCGCGTTGCATAAACTGTTTAATTTTCTACAACCCATCTATAAGCCTAATGAGTTTCTCGCATCTGCTTCGCTAATTCCATTATCAAGCATAGCTTGTAAGGCTTTTTTTAATACTTGCTCAGCCCGTTTATCAGCTTCTTTAGCCCGCTGTTTTTCTGCTTTAGCTCGTTTATCAGCTTCTTTAGCCCGCTGTTTTTCTTCTTCAGCCCGCTGTTTTTCTTCTTCAGCCCGCTGTTTTTCTGCTTCAGCTCGCTGTTTTTCTGCTCCCGCCCGTCTTCGTTCCTGATCGAGTTGTGGGGATAATTCTTTAATGGCCTCTTTGAACCCATCATCGAATGCCGTATCAAGACAGCCTTTTAGGTCACGATAGACTTTCAAACTTTCATCATATTCATCTAACTGTTCTGGACTTAAATTAGCAACCTCTGCAACCCCGAATAATTTTTCAAATATTTTCTCCTGCAGTTCAACTGGGTAACGGTCGAACTTCTCCAGATTTCTCAGCACATAGAGCCAACGTTCAAAATGGGTCTCGCATTCAGCTAAACTTTTTCTAAACTTCGGCATTTCAATATAGATAAAAGTTAGTTTGTCATAAAAAACTTTATTAGTATGAATATCAGACAGTTTTACTTTATAGAAAAATTTATCTTGGTTAGCTTTATCCTCTTCGAAGACAAAATCAAGAATCGCTATCGTATAAACTGCATTCAGTTTATAGTTCCAATCGCCACGTTTAGCCTGTTCACGAATCGGAAAGGTGGAATAGAAGACTGAACGGTCTTTGAAAAAATTATGTTTGGCCTTCTGCATCTCAACAATAAACTTTTCACCACGTTCATTTTCGCAGTAGATATCAAAGATAGCTTTACGATCAAGCGCTACGTTGCCAATATGTTCATTTTTCTTAAAATTGATTGATCTGATTTCACCCTGTTCATCACGTAGCAGTTCATTGAGAAAATCAAGCAGAATATCTTTATTGGCCTCTTCTCCGAATATCTTCTTAAAGCCGAAATCGGTAAATGGATTGATATATTTGCCGCCAGACATTAGCTGCCTCCCTGAAAATTATTGTTCTATTCTCATTATAAATATTAAATTTTTTATCTCATTATATTACTACTAAAAATAACCTTTTTAAATTAAAATTCAACTCACTTTATTAGATTAGACGTTGTGCTATGGGGATTTCTTGGCGGTGAATCAATTAAAACAGTGATTTTTTATTTGTAACGATAACTATCACATAGGCCAATGAAGGGAATGAAGGAGGCAGTTAGATTTCATGAAAATTGATAATTAACCTTAAAAAAATTATTTTACACTCTTTTCTGTATTTGATTTAATGCAGTTATCAACAATCTTCCTCCACTCATGAATTGCTTTTCTATTAGGGTTAGAGCTAGGCTGGGCAAGTGGTGCAAATTTTTCACACGGAGGCACAAACTTTTTATCCTGCACAATCAATTTTTGTAATATTATTATCGAACCTACCCTTATCCGCATATCTGGATTATCTAAAGCATCAACCGCATGTTGAAGTAAATATTTTTTATCATAATTTTTTATTAGGGAGTCTGCCGCCTTTTCAATAGTCAACCAATGCATAATTGTGCCATCAGGTAGAGTCATAGTAGGTCCAAGTAACTGAGCATGATACCTACCCTTAAACATTATTTTTTCTAAATTTTTAGTTGAAAAAGTACTGTAAAAATCTAGAGGTTTTTGATAACATAAATAACATAAAAGAAGAATTGTAATGATGATAATCACTAACAACAGCACAACTCTTTTATATTGTTTAATATTCATTTTTTATCAAAACCTCCTTCTTCTCCATTTAGTCATCCGACTACTTAAATTTTAAAATTCAAGGTCAATATTATTGTTTTCATCACTAATTAAATGCCTTACTTGCCACTATCTTCTGAAGTTATCTCCAAAAGTCTCTCATTTGACACCCACTCCAAACATCCATTTGCGTACAAAATAAAACCACCATTAAAATGCCCTTTACATACTCTTGTATTGGCTCGTTCAGTCAAAATGATATCGCTATCTTTAACTGTTGGATAATAGTTGTAGCCTTCTGTATTAATATCATTATTGGGTAAAACTCCTGATGGAGAAAAGAATATATCTAGCTCAGTCAGGTATGTTGGATAGAGCATGCTGAGCTGTTTAGGTTGCTGGCCGTTAGTTTGCTGATAAGTTTTAATTGCAGAGAAAATACGCCACATATTGACTTTTGACTTGTAGCAACGATAAGGTGCTCGCGCAGTCCATCTGTGCATTGGATGAAACATTCCTGTAATAATGGCAAAAATAAGAAAAATGACAATAGCTTCAGGAATAGTAAGCCGTTTAACTCCAGCTTTTTTAATTATAATGGCTATACCGAAAAGAGGCAACGTGCAAGCTATCGCAAGAATCCATGAATACTGTTGCCAAGCATACCAAGTATTAATGAAATCTGGACTTAATGTCTTAAACCCATACCATATCTTCCCGTGGATATAGTCATCTGCCAATGTCCATGCAATCATGGTCAATGCAACAATAGTTGGAGTTAACAATAAAAAATAGGCAATAGTTGAAACTATCTGCTTCCAAGGTTTCAGCATCGTTGATTTAAATTGTTGGTTATTAATTGTTGCCATAATTTTGATAATTCTCTAAACGTTGTTTTTTTGTATTAAATATTAATTTTTAAGCTAACTTTTTATCATTTTAAGTTGTCGGAGGACTTAATTCTGAGCTTTGTAATTGCTTGGTTAATTTCTATATTAAATGCTCCAGCTCCTGTATCATCATTTTATCGAAATCAGATTGAAAGAGCCTGTCTTGAATTGGTTGATATTTTTCAAATTCAGCTTCAGCGAAAGTCTTAGCGATTTCTGCGGTAACTTTATCAATATCATTCAGTATATCCTCCTGATTAAACTCTTTTAGCACTTGCGATGCCCAAATTCTGAATTGTGTTGCCCGCGCCGAGTTAACTCTGTAGCCAACCGATAAAATCGCATCTAAATTATAGAATTTAGTCTTTTTTGTCTGAAGTTTACCAGCGATAGCACCGTGTTGAGTGGTTGTTTCCATTTTGGAAACAACCACTTCTTCATTTAACTCCCCAGCTTCAAAAATATTTTTCAAATGTTTAGAAATAGCAGGCACATTCACATCGAATAGCTGAGCAATCTTTTTCTGCGGTAGCCAAATGGTTTCATCTTGAATGAAAACATCGACCTTAATATCTCCAGTAGAAGATTTATAAAGCAAAAATTCTGTTAATGGTTCATTATTCATAATAATATTTAAACCTTTTCAAATTGCTGTCGGTAGCTCTTGGTTGATGAAATTTCACTCAATACTCTAATATATCAATATTCAAAAGATTTCATATCAAGAAGAGCAAGTTTTTCCAGAAGAGGTTGCCATAAGACTAATTTTTTTATCAAGTTTTCCTGATAAGATTTTGTTGGCATTTCTTATATAATGTTTCAGGAGCTATATCTATTTCATTTCCCCAAACTATAGTTCCTAAATCTTTTGAAATAGTAAATCGTGTAAAAAAACTTAAATTTCGAAATTTAGAAAAAACTCCTCCGCGTTCAGGATATTCTAAAAAATCAACAATTCCTTTACAACCATCTTCAAATTCAATCTTTAATTTATAGTCTTTGATATATTCAGCCTTAATTATATCATAAAGCATTATCACACCTCTATCTTAATGGTTCAATTTTCTCGCATGGATATGTGGTGGATTATGATCATCGTAAAATACAGCTATAATTATTCCGAAAAATCTGCTAATTTCTGGCATTTTTTATTCTCCAATATTATCTTTTCTGTAAATATAGCATAGAGGTTGTAGTTTTCAATTTAGCTGACACCTAGATTATATATCATCTTTTTATTCTCTTGTTCGGAGAACGATACTCACAGAGAGACGAAGTCAACCTCCTAGATTGGCAATACTAACTTTATTTCGTGCTTACAGCACTGTTTTTATGGGTGTTGCTAATTCCCCAGGTTACACCTAGGGCTAATGAATTTCAGGGTTTTACCCTTTCAGTGCTGAAAGCATAAAATTCAACAGCCGGAGGTACAACACCCAGGTAATATCCGTACACAAAACATAGCCTGGAGGAGCGATATAAAGTTAGCATTGAATAGCCCTAGTTTTGCTCCTTTTTTTCGCCCCATAAACACCTTAATTAGCTTTAAATAAATTTCCTCACTTGAGAATATAGCTATAAGTTAGTTTTTAAATATTAAATATCAATTTTAAAGCTAATTTTTTATCATCTTAAATTGTCGGAGGATTAATTATTAGGACTAATTTCTCCTAATAATTCTATTTACAAATTAAGGTAATCCCGATGATCAGTCTGTAAGAATATCAATTATATCTTTACTTCTGAGCACGCTACGTGTATTTGCATAGTTGCTTTTAGCATAATCTAAAGCTGTTTTCCCTTCCTTGTCCTTAAGTGTCTTATCAGCTCCCAGTTCGATGAGTGTTTTGACTAATATGCTTTTTTTGAAAGTATCAGACGCTAGATGTAGTGCGGTCTGGCCTTTTGAGTTTTGAGCATTAATATCAACTCCATTTTTAACAAGGAATTTAATCATGTTGGCTCTCTTTGGACTTAGTCTTGATGAAAATATACCCTTATTACTCGAAACATAATGCAAGAAAGTATCTTTTGATTCATTTGTCTTCAAATAAGAATAAGCTCCTTTCTCCATTAATAACTTAAATATTTTAACATGCCCAAACTGTGCAGCAAGCTGAATTGGCAAATTCCCATTTCTATCAAGCGGAGAAATATTTGCTCCATTTTTCAATAAAAGCATAACCACATACCTTGCTCCATTTTTTGCAGCAAGATGTAATGGCCTTTTGCCGTCCCCCTGGGCTTCCTTGTTTAAATCAACGCCACACTTAATAAGGGAAGCCACAATGTCAAAGTTATGGATAGCATCACGATAGAGGTGCGAGCCATATAATTTTTTGAGTTGGGGGTGCTTATGCATCAAAATGAACTGAACCCTTCCATTATTACTAGTGTTTACTGCAGCTTTATATTCACGATATGGACTTTGTTTCTTTTTGCATCCATAATTTAAGATCAATAAAGGTGTTAGAAAAAATAATAACTTACATATAATTCTGTGTTTTAGCAAAATAACCTCCTAATGGTTTATGCTCGTGTGTGTTTGTTTTAATTTCTGAAGAAGCGTGAATATGAAAATTTTCGTTATTGTGTCACGCCAAAAATGCAAGTAGCTTAATTTAGTCCTCCGATTACTTAAAATTTAAAAGTCAAGGTCAATATTATTGTGCCTTAAAAAACGGGCCTGGGAGAAAATTCATTGTTTTGCTGAATTGGCTGCAAATTTTACCTTTACCCGATAATTTTAGTACTAATTGATACTTGCCTGGGGTAAGTTTTTCGATATTGAGCAGAATTGTTCTGGCAGCATTAATCTTGCCAGTGACTGAATAGACTGTTTTCCCAGATTTATTTTGCAGTTCTGCAATGACTTTATAGGCATTGCCCGGGCCTAAGTTACCCATTAATTCAAACTGAACCAGTAGCTCTTTGGCTGGCAGTAAAACAATCTCAGGGCTGGTCATTTGGGCAATAACTGGGGTCTTAAACCGTAACAGCTGAATTGTGCCGACAGCAAAACTGATTTTAGTTTTATCTTTATAATATTTTTCAGCGATAAACAGCTGTAACAGATTAATTTCACGCCAAGGTTCTTTGCCTTGAGCGGTGGCGTCAATCATCTCATGAATATTAAAAATTACCGGGAGCCAAACGCGTTGACGTCCGCCCATATCTTTAATCACTTCGAAAAATTTATTTGATTTAACCGTAAAACCTAACTTGGTCACATCATCGTCAACTTCATTGCGGTTTGAATCAATCTTAATCAAATACTTAAGATAATCATATTGGGTAAAATCTAGTGCCGGTTTATAATAACATCTCATACGCGGCCAGCCAATCGGATAACTTTTTGATCCAGCATGATGATCAACATTAACCGTCCATAACAGACCGGCTTTGCCATCAAGTCCAGCAGCTTTAGTGATGGTTATTTTACCCTCTGGAGTCTGATTTTCCCATTGGCTAAATGAGTCAGCGAGATCTCTAACCTCAATATTGCCCCGCGCTATTTCACGCGCCATAATTGACTGGTTACCAGCTATTTTTGCCGGTCGAGTATTAACTATCACTGAAGGTGCCTGCCCCTGGCGGGTTACAGGATATTTAAGTAATGCAGAGATACATTGTGCCAACAGCCAACGGCGGGCATTAAATTCTGCCGATGCCCACATGCCGGTACGCAGATATTTTTCCTGAACATTTATATCATCCCACAATTTCTGCAATACGGCTTGAGCCTGAACAACCAATTTACGACATTGCGGATTATCAGAGTTCTGCCGTGCCCAGATGGCCTGTTGCAAAGTGTAAATATAACGGTTATCATCAATGCCTTCACGGAAACAGGCCCAGTAGGTTGATGGGATAACTTCGCCATTAGCGGCGATACGCTGGCCGCAACCCGAACGCCGTGAACGCAGATAATCAAATTGACTCGGTTTCATCACCCACGACCAATGCCAGGGAATTAGTGTAGTGAACCCACTGCGCCAAAACCCGTAACCATAGGTCATTCTACCACCTTTACTCATCGTTAGCCGATCTTTAATCTCTCCAGCGTTATGATTGGGATAACTCCAGTATTCATATTGGCTCTGTTTGACAATATTTTTATAAGGCACAGAATATGGTTGGGAACACCAGGCATCAATGAAATCCTTATAAACCGCAGCATCACCGGCAACTGGATTTTTAGTGATATAGGTTTTCATCCCAGCCTCACTGACTGCCTGATAAACTTGGGCTCCAAACTCTTTACTACTTGCCGTCACTTCATCAATCGGACAACAGTAAAATTCCGGCCATTTTTTTGCTTTGCTCGCTTTGATAAACTGTTTGAATGCCTGTTTAATCTGTGTATAACATTCAGTTGGTGGCAGCTTATTAAGTTTCCAATGAGAACTGACTTTACCGCCCGGTGTAGTTTTAAGGTAAAAATGGTGAATAACGCCGCTCGAAGTTACCGGAATCGGCCCCTTCAGACCCAGTTTCATCATCCGTTCCATTTCATCCGCATGACGGAGAGAAATTTTCTTGTTTTTTGTATCCCAGTCCAGACGCATGGTGGGAATCATATTCAGCCCCATATCTCGCATTGCCTGATATTCATTATCTAACATTTTACGGGCTTCTTTATCACTTTTACCACCGTATTGCACCCGGTTTTTCATATAGTAATAGACTGAATAGTGTTTATTCGGATCTGCGAGGAGCTTAAAGTCCAGCACGCGGAATTTTACTGGAATAACGACAGCTTTACTACTGTCATCACGGAGCGTAATTTTACCAGTATAAATCCCAGGAGCCGCATTTTTCGGTACCTGCACCGTTAGCCACCAGCGTTGACATTCTAAAGCAGGTGACGAGTAAGCCGTAATCGGTTCTAACAGTTCCGGCAGGCGGCGATAGGTTGTGTTTGAGGTATAACGGGGATAGGCAATATTCCAATAGATAGCCAAGCGGGTATCAATTGCTGAACGCTTAATTGTTCCATTCGCTGATTTAAGCTCTGAAACTGTAACTTTAAAATTCTTCAACGCCCGGGTAGGATAGATGGAAAAGGTTAATGGTTCAAATTCCCCCGGGGTTGCAAATGCAGTTAATTCATTGAATCTTTCATACGCTGAGGGATGGGTATTAGGATAAACCGGCTCCATGATGGGTCGTTTGAACAGCATATAGCCGCGCTGTTGTTCGGTGGCAGTCAACGTAGGTGGAGCAATCTTTTCAATAAAAGGGAGCTCTTTATAGTTTTTTGGCACTGTTGGCTGTTTTATTGCCTTACTTGCCACTACATTCGAAATAACCAATAGACCGGTTATTGCCCATACTGCTGATTTTTTTAAGCTGTTCATCCTACCCCCAGCTCAACTACCTACCTTGAGCAAATACTTTTTGTAATTCTGCTTGGAATTCTTTGATATCATCTTCAGTCGGTTCACCTTTGGCTTTGTCTAAACCAAGTTGTCCCTGTTGGTTTAAAATCCATTCAGCTGAGGCGCCGGAGGCGAATTTAACACTACCATTGGCAACTGCCCCAGGACGAATAAGTTTACTTACTTCAACTACGGTCCCAGTTGCTTCCTCTACAACTTCGACCTCTTCAGCCTCTGCTTCATCTTCAGGCTCTTCAGGCTTTTCCCATTCAATATTTTCTAGTTCAGATGCCAAAATTCTCAGATCAAGAAAAGTTATTCTGGTCTCATGTTCATCCGCTAATAGTTTTTGAATATCTGATAGTGACGTACCATTATTCAGTTCCATCGCCATAAATTTTTTAATTTCATTGTTATTCATCGATAATATCTCCGTAATTTTTTTAATAAAGGTTAAATTTAGCCTGTTTGAGTTTTTATTTTTGTCCTGTTATTTCTAGTAAGAGGGCATCTTCGTCACAATGATCTTTTTTGGGACATTTAGAACAGTCACTCCATATTTTTTCAGGGAAAAGCTCTTTGTTAACCAATGAAAAGCCTAGATTGATGAAAAAATTGGCACGATAGGTTAGAGCAAAGAGCCGGCAAGGTTCGGGTTGTGCACTGAAATGATCTACCAAGTTTTTAATCATGGTGCTGCCAATACGCTGTCCTGTCATATCAGGATTTACTGCTAGTGAGCGAATTTCAAATAGTTGGGCTCCAAAATCGCGGACTGCGACGCAACCGGCAAATTCATTTTTAGTAGTGGCTACCCAAAAATTATCCAAGTGATTAAGCACATCTCGACTGTCACGGGGTAGAACTATTTGAGCTGCCGCATATAATTTCATCAAAGTGCAGATGTTATCAACATCATCCGGCAGGGCTTTGCGAATTTCTATAAAGTTATTCATAATATTTTAATCTAAGAAGAATTTTTATTCTAGCCACCTGTCTGAGGGTAATGCACAGGTGACTAACATTGTTAATTAGTTATTGATCGCTAATTAACCTTCATTAAAGAAGCCAATGGTGCGGAATTTATTATAGCGGTCTTCTTTTAATTCTTCTTCAGAAAGTTTGCCCAGTTCTGTCAGATGTTTTGTAATATTTGCTTTGAGGAGTTGAGCTGCTGCATCGTAATCTTTATGAGCACCACCTAATGGTTCTGTTACTACATCATCAATGATCTTGAGCTCTTGCAGATCAGTTGCGGTAAGTTTTAGGGCGGAGGCGGCCTGTTCAGTATAGGCACGATCATCCCAAAGAATTGCAGCACAACCTTCAGGCGTAATTACGGAGTAATAGGAATTTTCAAGCAGAATAATTCGATTACCGATACCAATACCGAGTGCTCCACCACTACCACCTTCACCAATAACAATTGCCAAGACTGGAACTGAAAGTCCAAACATTTCGCGCAAGTTTACCGCAATCGCTTCGCCGATATGGCGTTCTTCTGATGCAACTCCAGGGAATGCCCCTGGGGTATCAATAAAACAGATGATCGGAGCTTTAGCTTGGTCAGCTAATTTCATTAAACGTAGCGCTTTGCGATAGCCTTCTGGATGCGGACAGCCAAAGTTACGAAAAACGTTCTCTTTGGTTTCACGTCCTTTTTGGGTACCGATAACCATCACTGGTTTGCCATCAAGTTTGGCAAAGCCCCCAACAATCGCCGCATCGTCGCGATAGTTACGATCACCATGAAATTCCAAGAAATCGGTAAAGACCCGTTCGATATAATCAAGCGTATAGGGACGCTCAGGATGTCGAGCAAATTGAACGCGTTGCCATGGAGTCAGGTTTTTATAGATTTTTTTCATTGTCGCATCAAGTTTTTTACGTAAAACTTTGACTTCATCGTGAACATCTATTTCACTTGTTTTACTGAGTGCGACCCATTCCTGAAGCTTTTTTTCCAGTTCAACTATCGGTTTTTCAAATTCCAGATGTGTTGCCATATCTTTACCTGTTGGTTATACCCAGATGCGGGCAAGTTTCTATTTATAATTTTAGCTATACCCATTTGGGTAAGTTTTTATTTTCAATCAATACTAAATCTACTCCATTTTAGAGATAATTTCAAATAATGCTTAAAAAAAGAGGGGACAAATGTTAAAAACTATTTTGTTGCAACTCAGCTGAGTTCTTTTAGACCACGACGCACTTGAGCAGCTCCCAACCGTGGAAAATTAAGATAACTTGCTGGAGTTTTTTCCCTTTATCGGTTGTCCACCAGCTGATTTCGGCATCATTTGCATATTTTTCTAGTTGCTGGGTAGCTTCGTCAATTTTCGCTTCAATTTCACTCTTGGACGGCTTATAGCTGCTGCCATGTTTGGTTCGTGAAAAATATTTAACTTCGACTAGACCGACATATTTGACATAGGGGTTAAGTGGTTTGAGGTAGATATCGGCAAACCCTTTATTGAGTTCATATTCAGATTTAGCCACCATATAGCTGGTTAACGACAAATAGGTAATCAACATCGATTTAATATTTTGTTCCCCGTAGATTGAGTCACGAATGCCAGTATTACGGTTTATTTCAGCTGCAAGAAATTCAAAGACCTCAATATTGCCATCCAAAGCAAATTTTTTCAGTTTTTGTGCTAAAGCATCTGTACTTAGCACGAAAATATTTTCCATTTCTAAAGCTCCACGCAGATAATCTATATCAATACGCTTAATAGTCTCATTTGGAATCTGCATAGTAATATCAATATCAGCCGACTTTATTGTAACTAACCCCTGATAAAAGAGCAATGACTTGAAGTTTTCTCTTTTACTCAGATCAAAAGCACTAAAATCTTGAACGATATTATCAATACTAACGGTATGACCGCCGATAAGATCTTTTAACAGTTCAAAGT